>JALPQI010018939.1:0-22186 GCA_025490895.1 Thaumatotibia leucotreta
AATGTCAAATAAAACAGTTAGGATTTTAGACAAGGCTGTCTCGACGTCGAGCTCGTTGACGAACGTAGCGTCGAATGTGTGAATAAGAGAATAGCATAGTTGTTTCATTTATTGCAAAATGATTAAGAGATTAGATTATTTATCAAATCGAATTTTCATTCGATAAATAATCTATTTCTATGTTTACACGATGGTGTAAGCTTGGCGAGCCTGCCATGTCTCTATTATGATTTGGGCCCTTTTTATTTAAGGATTGAATATGTATTTCGTGATATTTTAATTTGCATCATAGTTAATAAGACTCAGTATATAAAAAAAATCCGGTGTACTTCATTTTCACGCTTGATTTTAATCCATACATCAAAAATTGGAAACAAAACAACCTCTGTAGCCTAGTTGGTAGTGACCCTGCCTACGAAGCTGGAGGTTCCGGGTTCGAATCCCGGCGAGGGCATTCTTTGTGTATTTATTTATCACAAATGTTTGTTCCTTGGTCATGGCTGTGTATGTATCTAAGTATCTATACGTATCTATCTATTATATATATCGTCGCCTGGTACCCACAACACAAGCCTTAATTGAGCTTACCGTGGGACTAGGTTGATTTGTGTAAGATGTCCCAAGATATTTATTTATTTATTTATTTATTAAAACATCATCTCATACAAAAATTACAACTGTGTCACGTTTTTTAGGGACACAAAATAACACAACAACAAAAATATTGACCCGAGTCTTATTTTGTGTCCCTAAAAAACGTGACACAGTTGTGATTTTTATATACAGGGTGTTTGTTATGTCGTTAGCCAAATTTGGATATGTCATTCGCGGTCACCAGTACACAACATTTTTGAAAAAAAAGTGACCCTTTTTTTTAGTTTTTTTTCCCGTTTTTTATCCGGCAAAAACATAATTTGTGGTCACTAGGCAAGTTTGTTTCAATCCGTGCGATTCAATGGCAGACAAAAGGGTAGCAGGTTTGAGTAGTCAAGTCTTAGCCAATCAGGAGTTCATCAGCCGACGTCACTCACCCCACCATCGGCACTAAACAATGAATAAAATGTCCTAACTACATGCACACACGATTGTTATTTGATTAAAACTGCCCAAGCGCATACCTACCTGTACCTGCTCGTCGTCATCACTCATCAACAATTCAATTTGCTTAGAGAGTGCATTAGAATCGATATCTGAGGTAAACCAGTACGCGTTTGTATGACGGAACATTTAAGTTACTCCGTTCTTGAGGTCAAATTATGCTGGCTCGGCTGATCGCAAGATGCCATGTGCCATTTGTACAGCACTCTGTAAACAAAGAAGGAGTGCGCTTGCGTGAACGCGTTCGAGTCAAACTACCCTCAGATCGGCGCGCAACTCAAAATACCCTCATTATTAGTACTGTATGCGATAGACTGATAATGCTGTCTCGTGGGATATACCTGCAAGTTAAGCTCCACCTCCATTCCCCACCACGCATAGGAAACTTGTTACGTACGTTATAACGCATTGAATTAGTTACCTTATGCGGGTTAATTAAAGTTGCAAACTCAAACACCCTTTCCAATCTGATGGGGCAGTACGCAAAGTAAGCAAGTGATCATAGTGACCAAACATTCGTTAGATAATCGAATTTAAATAAAAATCTATAACAAAAAGGATAATGAAAAATGAATTATTTTTGTTTTACCAAATATTTTTTTACGCCTTTACCCAACACATATTGCAATATGGCTAATGATATAAAAAACACCCTGTATACTGAGTCGAAACATCAACTAAAAATGTGACAAAGTGGTATGAAACAAGACAGCAAAAATAATTTTGACCCACCCAGTTATATCTAATTTGAATTTAGCGCTTTTTAGGGTTCTGTAGGCATAATGGCAAAAACGGAACCCTTATAGTTTCGCCGTTTGTCCGTCTGTCCGTCCGTCCGTCCATCCATCCGTCCGTCTGTCCGCAGCATAGCTCAGTGGCCGTTAATACTAGAAATCTACATTTGGTACAGGTATTCTTATAGCCGTCACCGCACGGCTTACAAATACATGTAAGTAACTAAAAATTTTATACCGTATCAAAGCCGCTATGGCACGTCCTGGGAAAGAACTTTGTAAAAGAAAATTGACTTGCGAAAAGTGTTTACGTTTTGAAAATTGATTCGGATTTGGACACGTAATTAGTTTTAAACTTTGCCTCGACATTTAGCGTTTCGTTTTTAAGTAGAAATAAAACAAATATTAGGTAACAAGCTGAAGCGATTGTAGGCATAGGTACTCATAATGAGTTTCCAACAGCTGTTTCCAAAAATTGTTATCCTTATAGCAAAGTCGGCTTGAAATAAATCTAAAACATATATTTCTAACCCATGCAACTAATATCCCTCTCATAAATGTCACGGATTTACTTTTAAATAAATAAATTATTGTAGCCCTTTGCTTTTGTAAACAAAGCGATTAATTATTCATATTCATAAAAATGTTTAAGTGGATGCAAATAATTTTCACGACTATAATATATTATTATATTTATTACAAATACACACATTTATTACCTTTCATCGATTCGACGTGCATTGTCACATCCATGGTCAATACCGAGTATATGCCATACCAAGTCACATTTTAACAAATATGACGTAAAAACATAAGTTTAATGATTCGAATTAATAATTAATGTAGGCATCAGAGGCACTAAGGTAATGTCGCGCAAAATGAATTCACTATAATATTATTGTTTTTGTGTCAAATCTAATATTTGCTACACAATACTATTGATGCAACAACCATGGTTGGGTGGTTTAACCGTAAAAGTAAAACTCAACTTTAGTCCAATACTGCAACTACGGTCCACATTAAGAATTCCAAAATCATCTCAAATAATCATTACTCCAAATCTTGTTTTTGGATATACCCATTTTTGTATGAAGAGGGCTTTCCCATGAGTAGTACTATTAATCCCATCAAAAACATTACATGTAATAAAATAAGTAAAAAAAGTTTTAAGTTAAACGGTTTTTATTGCACCAAAAACTAGAAAATAAAAATTAGTTATAACTAACCGTAGATGCTACTTTATGTAGATTACTCACGTGAAACTATTATCACTGTAGTCTTCCCAAGTCCGACGCTGAAAGCCACGTTTAGCATCTATGTCAGTGGATTAAGCGTTACCTAATCGGAAACTTTTACCAAACTGAAATAAAAACGTGGGGCGTGCGCAATTCTGATTAAGTCAATGTAGTTATTTAAGAACACACATAGAAATCAAGACAGCAATAGTCTAATAAGTTTTGTTCTGGCCTTGATAAAAGTTATTTACCTCTGTAGAAATGATGGAACAGATGGACGATTAATTGCAAAATTAAAGCTACAATTACATATTTTGAACTTGTATGTTTCTTTATAATAACGCCCCACGTTTTTATTTAAGTTTGGTAAAAGTTTCCGATTAGGTAACGCTTAATCCACTGACATAGATGCTAAACGTGGCTTTCAGCGTCGGACTTGGGAAGACTACAGTGATAATAGTTTCACGTGAGTAATCTACATAAAGTAGCATCTACGGTTAGTTATAACTAATTTTTATTTTCTAGTTTTTGGTGCAATAAAAACCGTTTAACTTAAAACTTTTTTTACTTATTTTATTTTCAAGTTTTTAGTGCAATTGTTAAGTTAATTTCCGATACTATATTTACTTATTCTAGATCAAAGATGTTGTTTGTAATATGTAATACAATTATGCATGCTAAGTAGCATTTATACTCGTGAATCCGAGAGACTCACACTCTCTGTCTATCAACTGGAGGACCGCAGCTTCGAGTACACATCCTACGCAAACCATCTGCGCTGTCCGCCCATTAACAGGAGGGCCGCAGGCCCGACGGCACTTTTTTTTCGATCCCGATGGGTATAGGTACTAATACTCTCAGTCTCATAAACCGGATGACTACAGGTCCAACGGCACGCCCTACGCGAACCACTCACGCTGTCACTCAATCAGCTGGAGGGCCGCAGGCCCGACGGCTCGCCCTACGCGACCCACTCACGCTGTCACTCTATCAGCTCGAGGGCCGCAGGCCCGACGGCTCGCCCTACGTGAACCACTCACGCTGTCATTCTATCAGCTGGACACTCACGCTGTCACTCTATCAGCTGGAGGGCCGCAGGCCCGACGGCTCGCCCTACTCGATTCACTCACGATGTCACTCTATCAGCTGGAGGGCCGCAGGCCCCACGGCTCGCCCTACGCGATTCACTCACGGCTCTCCCTACGCGACCCACTCACGCTGTCACTCTATCAGCTGGAGGGCCGCAGGCCCGACGGCTCGCCCTACGCGACCCACTCACGCTATCAGTCTACCAGTTGGAGGGCCGCAGGCACGACGGCTCGCCCTACTCGATTCACTCACGCTGTCACTCTATCAGCTGGAGGGCCGCAGGCCCGACGGCTCTCCCTACGCGATCCACTCACACTGTCACTCTATCAGCTGGAGGGCCGCAGGCCCGACGGCTCGCCCTACGCGACTCACTTACGCACGGCTCTCCCTACGCGATCCACTCACGCTGTTACTCTATCAGCTGGAGGGTCGTAGGCCCGACGGATCTCCCTACGCGAATCGCTCACGCTGTCACTCTATCAGCTGGAGGGCCGCAGGCCCGACGGCTCGCCCAACGCGATTCACTCACGGCTCTCCCTACGCGATCCACTCACGCTGTTACTCTATCAGCTGGAGGGCCGTAGGCCCGACGGATCGCCCTACGCGAATCACTCACGCTGTCACTCTATCAGCTGGAGGGCCGCAGGCCCGACGGCTCGCCCTACTCGATTCACTCACGATGTCACTCTATCAGCTGGAGGGCCGCAGGCCCGACGGCTCGCCCTACTCGATTCATTCACGCTGTCACTCTATCAGCTGAAGGGCCGCAGGCCCGACGGCTCTCCCTA
Organism: Thaumatotibia leucotreta; assembly: GCA_025490895.1. Classification (NCBI taxonomy): domain Eukaryota; kingdom Metazoa; phylum Arthropoda; class Insecta; order Lepidoptera; family Tortricidae; genus Thaumatotibia; species Thaumatotibia leucotreta. The sequence continues at coordinate 4,945 of JALPQI010018939.1, forward strand.
CGCGATCCACTCACACTGTCACTCTATCAGCTAGAGAGCCGCAGTCCCGACGGCTCGCCCTACGCGATTCACTCACGGCTCTCCCTACGCGATCCACTCACGCTGTTACTCTATCAGCTGGAGGGCCGTAGGCCCGACGGATCGCACTACGCAAATCACTCACGCTGTCACTCTATCAGCTGGAGGGCCGCAGGCCCGACGGCTCGCCCTACTCGATTCACTCACGATGTCACTTTATCAGCTGGAGGGCCGCAGGCCCGACGGCCCGCCGTACCCGAATCACTCACGCTGTCACTCTATCAGCTGAAGGGCCGCAGGCCCGACGGCTCGCCCTACGCGATTCACTCACGCTGTCACTCTATCAGCTGGAGGGCCGCAGGCCCGACAGCTCTCCCTACGCGATCCACTCACGCTGTCACTCTATCAGCTGGAGGGCCGCAGGCCCGACGGCCCGCCCTACGCAAACCACTCACGCTGTGAGTCTATCAGCCTGAGGGCCGCAGGCCCGACGGCTCGCTCTACGCGATTCACTCACGCTGTCACTCTATCAGCTGGAGGACCCCAAGCCCGACGGCTCGCCCTACGCGACCCACTCACGCTGTCAGTCTATCAGTCGTGACCCTATGAGTCTATCAGCCGGAGGGCCGCAGTAATGACATGCGGTACTAAACCGTTGTCGCTTACAATGGGCCTCATAAGAAGGCTTAAAGTCACCTAAAGGGCAATGGAGAGGCCTATGCTAAGAGTCTCTCTGCGAGATCGGATTAGGAATGAGACCATACACAGCAGAACCAAAGTAACCGATATAGCTCTTCGAATCGCTAAACTGAAGTGGGCGGGGCTCGTCGCATGTGGATCCGATGGCCGTTGGGGCGGTAAGGTTCTTGAGTGGCGGTCACGTACCGGAAGGCGCAGCGTGGGTGGGCCCCCCACAAGGTGGACTCATGACCTGGTGAAGGTCGCTGGATGCGGGTGGCACAGGGCCGGTCCTTGTGGCAATCTTTGGTGGGGGCCTGTATTCACCAGTGAACGTCTTTCGGCTGATATGATGATGATGATGATAAATGTATCCGTATGTTTCTACCAAACATCTACAGCAGTACTTCAAAATCTACATATCGCTAAACCTAGCGGTTGTGGCAGGCAGTAACACTGGAGTATCAGATTTGAGGAGTTAGACGTTAGTATTAAATTCGCATGTTTCTACTTAATATCTAAAGAACTTCTTTAAAATCAAGATATCGATAAAAGAAACCTTGCGGTTATTGTAGGCAGTACTGCAGCATCAGGAGTGAGGAGTTGGAAGTCAAGATCAGGCTGTTAGAATTTGATTATGCCAAACATGCTATACTTTCATTTTCACTTGTCTAACACTCTCGGTTAAGGTAAGCAGTACGTCTGCAGCATCAGGCTTTGAGGATACAAGGATACAAATATTATAATATTGCATTGTCATGGGGACTTGATGAGAGTTCCGAATTTTTTTCATTTCGGTGCAGTAAAAGTGGTCGAAAAATCCATCACAAGATTTGAAGCATCGACGACAGTTGATACGCGGTGAAGTTAATAAAAACCGTTTAAAAAGGTGCAAGTCTCGCAGCATAGCAGTTGTTACACCACAAAAATGTTATGAGATCAATTGTTTAACCAAGTCAATAATTCTGTAGTTACTACAAGGGGGTATCCATAAAACTCGATTTCTACTAACTTGCCTAACTTGAAACATGCAGTTTCAAGAGAAATACTCATTTTATTATAGGTATCAATAAAGAGTAAGCCAAATTATGGCTGATATGATGATGATGATGACAGGGTGGAATGGAAATAGATTTTGGGTCAGGAGGGCCGCTACCAGATTCCGTGCTGCTGGAGGGCCTTCAGAAATTATCCCTCAATTTGGGATTTATGAAAATTGGGATTAGCATGAAAACTAAAAAAATAAAATTTTAAACTTGTAGGTATGGGACCAATAAAAATATTTGGCTAGAAAACCCACAATCCAAAGAACTCTTTGTTCCAACCCGCTTCATTCCGCCATATAAACTTATTTGCAACAACCGCATAATTAATTTTGTATTAGCATGTATTTGTATCGGATTACAAACTTATTTGAGTAGTTTGCATAACTTTAAAATCTGGCAGAAATTTCCAATTTTCAGATTTTCTATGTAATAGGTAGGCTTTAAACTACTTACGTTTCAAATTTTGAGCTCCTAGGCCATCTATAAATACCTTAGATTATTGATGATCGGTGAGTCAGTGAGTGACAAAACTAAGGAACTTTGACATGCGGTAATTTTTAAACTACAAGTTATAATTGAAATCAAACAAAATTATAATTTAACTCATGTTATGGCCTACACGTCGCAGAAAATTCAGACTTCTAGCTGTAACCAGCGCGAAATTACAGAAGGTTGAAAATGGCCTGAACGGCTTCGAGAAAAGGATGGTAACGGCCGTGCCTTTTTTTTTGCTCGACTTGGCGGGGGCACTACCGTGCCCCCAGATATAACAATTACACCTAATGAATTATACTCGATTAAGTTTTGGACCAATCTTGGGAGCTTTTGTACTATAAGTAGTTAGGTGGTTTTGCGACTGAATCGCTGTCTCTTATATATTGCACCGACGTACAAAGTTTGCTCAGGCAGGCGACAGTGACCAAATTATATTTCACGCTTTAAAGTTTTGTAATTAAATTTTATCTTGATTTTTTTTACGTTAATTGTTTTGTAGAGAAGAAGATTTTTCAAGTCAAGATTTAGTTTTAAAAATAAATGTCAAGCCGTCAAGCCAACAGAGCGGCTACTTAGATCTAGGGTTAGTTGGATTTCATTTTAATTAAATGATTTCCTAATATTTTCTTCGGTTACCGCGAGAATAACACATGAAATAAACTATGAAATTGATATACTCGCGTATATTAACTAATTTTAACTTCATTCCGACGTTTCGAACACTTTACAGACATCCGCAGACCACGAACCCTGTAAAGTGTTAGACACGTCGGAATGAAGTTAATAATATACGCGAGTTTATCCGTTTCATAGCTTTATTTAATTATTTCCACAAAAGTTTTCATCGGTAATAAAAACAACAATTCATTTGCTACGTTTATTATTTTAAAATAAATACCTCTTCGGGAAACAATAATATTTAATCTAGCAGATGGTCGTTGGGTCGAAAAGTACTCGAGTGGAGACCACGGCTAGGCGAACGCAGCGTAGGACATCCACCCACAAGATGGACAGACGACCTTATGAAGGTCGCCGGGACACGCTGGATGCAGGTCGCATCTAACTGGTACATGTGGAGGTCCAGAGGGGGGCCTATGTTCAGCAGTGGATGCCTTATGGCTGAGATGATGATGATGATGTTTTACACCACCCACTGAAAACCTTGAACGGGATGATTTAGTAAGCTATGCTAAACAACTTTTACTATGGCGCTAATCGCGAAATCTCCAAAAACATTTTGGCGTCTTCATACGAAATGTCGTTATCGATCAATCACAATGTATGAAAAAGACGATCGTTTTTAGATTTCGTGATCGGGCCCATAGTAAAAGTTGTTCAGTATAGCCTACTAAATCACCCTGTTCAAGGTTTTTAGTGGGTGGTGTAACACGTTGTATAGTTACATTTTCATAAGATTGTGAATATCTGATCGTTTCAACCGCCTAATTTTGATGGCATCACTTTTGCCGAAGTTTCTAAACGTCTCAATGTTATACTTCGTCATTTGTATAAGGTACCGTGCCTCCTTCAAATTACAAAGTAGCACATTATAACGAATACAAATTTCGACTAAAATGATGCCACCAAAATTAGGCGGTTGAAACACTCAGATATTCACCCAAAAATATAGCTGTTATGGGTAAAGTAGTTTCAGGTAAATAGGTAATATTATATTGAAACGTAGTTTTACAACGAAGGTAATAAACAGTTTATTTACCTATTTTGGTATACTCACAGGAAAATAGATATAAATCATCAAAATAAAGAATGTTTAATACCGGGAGGATCTGCCAAATCAGAATGTGGAGCATGCGAAGTAATTAAAACAAACTTCGCTTTAAATTAATTTCGCTGATTCCTCTTCACATCCAGTTATTTATAATTTATTTCGAGATCAGACTCGGATGTAAGGATCTGCTTGGTTTCATATTACGGGAAAATTGCTATCGAGCTTTTGCAAATAAAACGAATAAATAGAAAAATTGTGTGTAATTTAAATACGAGTATAACATCGAACTCAAGTACCTACCTACCCAAGGGTTTCGTAAAATTAAATCGACGTACCTACATAGGTTACTGGAAGGTGCAGCGTGGTTATAGCCTGACCACGACATTGGTCTAAGGCGACCAGCGGCGAGCGAATCCATGAGTTGGAGCGGAATGCCGATATGGGTACGAGAGGGAGCACCATACGTTTTCCGCTAAGACGGTCGCCTTATGCCCCGGCCACGACATTGGTCTAAGGCGACCAGCGGCGAGCGAATCCATGAGTGGGACCGGGATGCCGATATGGGTGCGACAGGGAGCATCATACGTTTTCCGCTAAGCCGGTCGCCTTAGACCGATGTCGTGGCCGCGGCGTTAGACCGATGTCGTGGCCGCGGCGTTAGCCCTCCCACAAGGTGAACTGGATGCTTAGCCAAGGTGGCACTTCAATCCCTTAATCGACTCTTAGGACACCCGCGAGAACGCGGCGAAACTATAAGGGTTCCGTAGTCAAAATGGCAAAAACGGAACCCTTATAGTTTCGCCATGTCGTCTGTCCGTCTGTCCACAGCATAGAGCTCAGTGGCCGTTAATTTAATACTAGAAATCTGCAATTTGGTACAGGTATACATATTAATCGTGCCCACAAAGTGGTACAATAAAGACTAGAAACAAAAAATCGGGTACCTCCCCAACTGGTGAAGTTGGGATGATTTTTTTATTTCTTATAACTATAATCCTATAGTGTGGGGCATAATTGAATAAAAGTCTTAAAAAGAATAAGGGTCTTAAAAAAAGTTTTTTTCTAAAATCAATATTTACGGAGATAATAGCTCCAGAAGAAAAAAAATATGTCCCCCGTCTAACTTTCGATTCTTAGGTCCAATAAATATGAAAAAAATCATGAACAGTGGGCTTATAGAATAATTTAAAATAAAACTATTTGAACATAATCCGCCTAGCCGTTTTTGAATAACCACGGGACCCTACACTGAGCATGGCCCGACATGCTCTTGGCCGGTTTACTTACTGCCGTCACCAGACGGCGAACGTTTGTCACCAGACGGCGAACGTGTCCTGGGTGCTTAGCCAAGTTGCCAATCGCTAGCGCTTAGTAGCGTAACGTAGTTTTTCCTCTCTGTCACTCTTTTATATTAGTGCGACAAAGACAGTTAGCTGCGATTAACGATGAAGCGCTAGCGATTGGCAACTTGGCTAAGCACCGTGGTACATCATGCTGTATGTACCTATAGACATCCTCGCACAATTGTAGTTCTTAGTAGAACAGGCATGATGACTGGCAAGTCAAATCAGTATCTTTTTTCGAACTGTCATAACGATCACCACTATGCCACCATAATTTTATATGAAGTACTCAAAAGTGATGTCACGTTTAAAAATTACAGTACTGCAATCTACAATAACTACATCCTAGTAATAATTTCTTCGTTTATTATGTCGTGTTCGGTTTGATTAAACACGAATACAAATTCAATGCTGTGGATATTTATTGAAAAAGACAGTTCTGTTTTGAAAATAATTGCAGCATTATTCTGATCTGATAAAATAGCTCCTCCATAAGCTATAATGGCATCAATTCAATGTATCCCAAACATTACACGCGACTAAAAATAAATTCCCCGTTTACTGTAACAAAATGCGCAGCGGAATTCAATTTTAAACAAACTTACTCAATTTAACAGGTTTTCAATCCCTGCACTTTTCTCCTCTTCATTACTTCGATGAAACTGAAAAGAGATACGTGTCTTCTGAAAGTGTATTTATTTTCTCGCAATAAATGTTACCCAGAACGTGCGGTTCCCGAGGGCCTCATTATAAACGGCTTATTGGACTTTGTACTTGGTTTTATGTTGCAAGCGAGACGATGTTATTAAGACAAGTACAAATACTTACACCGCGTAAAAATAGCTTTGTACATTTTACAATGACTTACGGCGCCGAAACGTGGTCCTTCATCGGCCTCATCTCTAAACTCAGAGTCGCTCAACGGGCTATGAAGAGGGCTATGCTCGGAGTTGCTCTGCGTGACCGAATCAGCAATAATCCGTAGGCGAACTAAAGTTACTGACATAGCCCTCCGGATTGGCAAGCTGAAGTGGCAATGGGCAGGCCACATTACACGCAGAGCAAATGGTCGATGGTGTCGAAAAGTGCTCGAATGGAGACCACGGCTAGGCAAACGCAGCGTAAGACGTCCACCAACGAGATGGACAGACGACCTTATGAAGTTCGCCGGGACACGCTGGATGCAGGTCGCACCTAACCGGTACATGTGGAGGTCCAGTCCGGTACCAGTGGGTTAATAGGTATAATTACCAGTTGCCAGCCGGGCTAATGTAAAGGTCATTCGCGGAGTAGGATGGAGACGGTGTAAGCGTTCCCATGTAACTAGCATTAAGTTCAGCCATATTTGGTACAGATTATAAACAGTCGGTTTGACATCTTATCATGGGACAGGTGTATACGTAGATTTGATTGTGCGAAATTTGGCGACACTGTTTTTCATACTAAAAAGCTGTCATTTCACATCCACTGGTTTATTAAGATATTTATTGATTTAAACTTTCACGATTATCACTCGTATTTCAAAGACAAACGGGCCCTAATTGCGTAAACTTACGTTTAATTATGTCCTGAATTAAGAAACATCGGAATTTTAATCAAAATGAGGGGCAAGGAATCTCGTCTTCGTGGAATCCCATGTTTTACAAATGTAAGCGCGGTGAAACATTCATTTTAAAGCCATTGGATGTTGTGAGTGTTGTGTGTTGTGCTGTAGACCTAGTGACAACCCTGGCCTAGAAGTGAATAATCAAGATCAAGTGCGGGTAGTTCGAAAAATCTGCGCAGCTCGAAGGTGTTAACACAGGGTCTCCCTCGAGATCCCTAATATCGTTTGTCCTAAAATCACTTGCCCGAACTGTTTTGCACTAATGGGCATTAGCCCTATCGATCAGTTGCAATAACACTCATTTTCCATAATGTAATGATTGCCCTAAAGCTCACTTGCCCAAATATTTTTTTACCATAACTGTTAAAAGCCCTAATGTTATTTTGCATATTCTTCGAAATCCCTAATAACGTTTCACCTCATGTCATTTAGCCTAAATGTTGTTGTCCTAAGTTACAGAAGCCCTAGCGATCAATAGCCATAACAATATTTATTCATAATGTCGGTAATGGTTGAACTAATTTTTTTTTTTTATTAATTTAGCTTGCAGAAAAATATGCTAAAATAAACCTATTTTTTAGGAAAAACTTTCCCCAAAATCAATAAATAAAATAATTAAAAAATTAAAAAACACGACTGCCGTTTTAAGCGAACTGAAAAGTAACAAATAATTCCTTTTTTCAGGTTAATTATTGTTAGCGTATCTACATACTAATAGGCGCTTGTCTTATTACTTACTATATTTTGTTTCAATTGCAGTCGGGGAACCTCCATATATTTATATTTTCCGCAATGAAAGGTTCCCCGACTGCAATTGAAACAAAATATAGTAAGTAATAAGACAAGCGCCTATTAGTATGTAGATACGCTAACAATAATTAACCTGAAAAAAGGAATTATTTGTTACTTTTCAGTTCGCTTAAAACGGCAGTCGTGTTTTTTAATTTTTTAATTATTTTATTTATTTGAAACCTTTTAGTGAATCTGGAGATTCCTTAAAGTTGGATAGAATTTCAAAAACCGATAACGCAGACGGCTTAAGCTTCCTCCAATCTGCAAAGGGGGCCGGGGGCCCGAGGAGTTCCCATCCCGCTAATTTTGGGCGAATACGAAGGGCACGCCACGTGAGGGCCGGAACATTACTGGAACCAGTTTAAATTTATGTTGAGCGAGTCCAAGGGGCGAGCTTTAGGATGGGAAGCCGAAAACTGAGCTCACGGAGGCCCGAACCTTCACTTCGAGAGCCCAAGCACGTCGCTTGCAAATTTAAATCGAGGCCAAAGGCCAAGCTGCGAGAAAATTGAACTACCATGCTTCTTCAAATACCCCAGCATCTAAAAAACCGACATCCGCGTAGGTCCCAAGGCACGACGAGCGAGTCCACACGGTACAGCCGTCCCTCCTAACTAATTTAATAATCGAACCGGAGGGCCCAGCGTGCAACGGTTCGCTTCGAACTCCAACGAAGACTTAAAGCCGAGCTCCGCGGAGAGCCAAAAGCAGCACTCAGAGGCGCGCTAGTTCGCGAGGCGGAAGGCCGAGCCGCTAAAGCCCAGCACTACCACATCAGCCGACGGAATAGTGTAACGTTGAAATGGATCCGACGATCGTTTCGACAACCTGTAAAGGCCGTAGGACGTACTCCGTGTAGGGCCGAAGGCCCGAATCGTTCCTTAGAGAAGCGCTGGTTTGCGAGGTCAAAAGGCGAGCCCCCAGGCCGGACCACCGGGGTCAGAGGCACAGACTGGAGCGTAACTATCGGGGTGCTTCAAGCCCGATGGTCGGAGTCCCGACGAGCGAGCCCAAGCGGTACAACCGTCCTTCTTAACTGCCTTAACAATCGAAGCCAGAGCCCAGCGCTACCACACTACGTGATGGAATAGTGTAACATGAAAACGAATCGGAGATCTGCAGACCCGATGATCGTTTCCACAACCTGCGAAGGCTGTAACCCGTGCTCCGCGTAGGGCCGAAGGCCCGAAGTGTCCCCCAAAGGCGCGCCGGCTTGCAAGGCCAAGACCAAGCTACCAGAGCCCAGCGCTCCTTCGCTATACAATAGAAAAGTATAGCATTAAAACGAATCTCAGGGCCGCAGGCCCGAAACATTCTTTTTGAGTAAATGCGGAGGCTGAAAATGCGTAGGGCCGAAGGCCTGGAGTACGGCCACCCAGCGCGCTTGCCTGCGAGTTGCGTGAGACTCAAGTTTCCAGGCCAACATGCCTTCATTCATATCAACTCCCCTGCGCAAATCTTAAGGCCAAATCTGACCCTGATCTGATCAAAAACCAACGGCAGAACGTTCAAAACCTTGACCCCCCTTAGTGTTCCTCTCCAGCACCATATGTCTGACTATGCTCGTTTTCTAGTGACGTTGTTGTACCTATCGTTTGCTTAATTACTAATTTGACATTTAACAAAAATTGTAGGCTCATATTAAATGTATCCTATCTCGCAAACTACGTAGGTACATAATAATTATAATATATTTCAAGTTATTAATTATTAAGATATATTATCTTGGTAAGATATTTCAAGTTTTAAATTTTATGCGCATGTTACAACACGTATAGCAATTTTGTTTGGCTACAATTGCTATTGTGATTGTATTTTAGGGACATTCCTCTGATATGCGAACCATATCGTACGTTATTTTTTGATATTGTATTCTGGCCATTCTCGGCAACGCTGGCCTAATACTTGTTGGGAACTTCTCATACATTCTTGAATTTCTTCGCAGATGTATGCAAGTTCCCTCACGATGTTTTCCTTCACCGTAAAGCACTTTTTGTACAGTACTGGACTAAATGTTAAGTTCACACTACGATTTTGATACGAAATCGACTGTTTGGACTATCATTTTTCCAGCATTCATGTCGACACTTGTTTCCATCTAATATAATTAGGACTGATTATTGAGCTATTTCTTATTAATGAACCGTTACTTTCGAACAGTTCAGACAACTGAGGCAGCTGTGGCAGCTTTTGGTAGTCATGTCATCATCAAAATAAGACAACTTCACTTGCCTATGAATTATTATCGGATTCAATGTATAAAATTGTTCAGATTCTATGAGAAATTATTATTAACTAGCTCTTGAAATTTTACTGTTAACACTGAAAAAAAAATATCGCCTGAAAGTAGACATTTTGTATCGCAATCATGGAGTGAACTGAAACTTTTGACCGGTACTGTATATATCAAACGATATATCGTATATATAAGTTTTATTTGAAAACCTCATCGGTTACGAGCCGGGGATTGAACCCACAACCGCTGCGTAGCAGCCGTGCAATTTACCCCTTGACCACAAGCGCGTACATCCAATCTGTCTGTTTCATACACACTTAGCGTTCAAGAAGATGTGTCAAGGGTGACAGTCCTGTCACGGCTTAGGCATTGAAGAAAAACTTCAATAGTGCGATGTAGAACATTTCGAGTTTTCTCTTCAAACATATACTTAAACATATAACTTGTGTATATATTTGCAATCGGCATACAAAATGCTTTAATTTGATACCCAAATCATAGCGTTTGGATTACATATTATTCTTTGTGCTTTGAGTGAATTTTAATGAATCTCGCTCTTCTTGAATAAGTTACACACATAGAAGTTATGTACATATTCGTAATCGTTGTTCGAAGCTCTTCATTTTGATACCAAACTCGATAGGTTTCTTTCATATTTATGTTTTTTGGTCAGTCAATATTGAACTTATAGGCCGCCATATTGTTTTTAACGTGACGTCACATATCCTATGTTACCCGCGACGTCACGAGGATTCTAATGATACCTTACACTATTAAAAACAGTTAAGTGGTCGCGAAGATCTGCGCGTTTAAAGAAAATATGAAACATACATAGGGACTGAACACATATACTCTCCTTTTGGCAGTCGTGTAAAAATGGCCGAGATATTCGCAGTCAAATTAAAAAAAAAAATGGTTTTGGTCAAAATTACGATGAATGTCGTGTTATTCTGATACCAATTTTTTTCAAGAATACATCAATTAATCGGGACTAAATCTGCAATGAGCGAGCGAAGCGAGCGAACAAAACCTTCCGGGGCAGATCCGACTCGGACAGGTTAGGTTAGAAGACTAAGGCGGGAGCTTTGCTCCCGCCTTAGTCTTCGAGGTTATTTTTTTTTATTGCAACCCAGAAAACTTTTCCCCGAAATCAAAAATGGCCGAGATTATTCGACATAAAATTAAATAAAAATTTGGTTTCGGTCAAAATTACGATGAATGGTGTGTTATTCTAATACCTATTTATTCAAGAATGCATTAAATAGTGGGGACTAAATGTGACTAGAGTACAAATATAGGATAAACTACAATAGGCCATACAAAGATAGGAAATACGATTCTTAGGATTATCGATCATTAGGCTTACTGACAATTATGATACATGACTATTATTGCATATAACGTTAGGATGAATAATTGATATGGAAAATGATGATTAGGATATAACGCATTAGGGAAAACAAAAATCATCCATATGATATTAGGAAAATTAAAGATATGGCATATGAGCGTTAGGACAAATGATCATTCGGACATAAAACGTTAGTGAATGCAAAAATAGGTCAAAAAACGTTAGGGATCCAGATATAGATCCGTTAACACATTCTCTTGCCAGTCTGCCTGCGACCACGGGTGTAACGTCACTGGTTTATTAATTCGTGAGGTCATCACTGATTTTTACGTCATTGTGACGAAATATTTCGTACCTATTTCATCTCTAATTTCGACCAGAACACGGCCAATAATGAAGATAAGCCATTTGGATCTTCACATACACCAGATGGATGCAGGCAGCGTCTCCTGGCGATTTCATAATGAGCGCCTCTATCTTGTGAATGGACTTCCTACACTGCGTTTGCCAAATCGTGATCTCCACTAGAGCACTTTTCTACCCCATCGGCTACCTGCTCTGCGTGCAATGTTTACCCATTGCCACATCAACTTGCTAATCCGTAGAGTTATGTTGGTGACTTTTGTTCGTCTACCCGTAAACCCTGAGTATAGCCCTCTCCATAGATTGTTAAGTAACTTTGAGCTAAACTTTTTATCTATTTAAGAGCGTGTAATGTGTATTTTGTACTCCTTCTACTCATAGAGAAAGAAGAGAACGGTTTCCGATTGATCACTGGGTCTACTAGTACGAGCTAACGATTTTCAAAGTAAAGTAGCCTTGACCAAACATACAAGGAGGTTTATTTTCGTTCCTTATCAGTTATCACATGGAAAACCAATTTCAATGCCGTTCTCATAAAAAGGTAGGTCTCAACTCATATTTCTTAGGACTTAAGTTCACTGGTTAGACTTGTGAATTAAGGTTTATTTATAATTGGGCTTTATTCACAGCTTGTGGTTATTTAAGCATACAAACGTAGGTATCTATCGAAATATTTTTCTCCGTAATAATGTAAAAGGACTTATTAAAAAAGATGTGGAGTAAATTCGCGTAAAATATCTGTTATTATATTTTCTTACTTGACACAAAATATATTCAAAAATGCACCCGTTCTTAAAAACATGCCTTTCACCGCTATCGCTATTAACCATATTTTGCATTTAAAAAGAAAATATGAGTGATCACCTGGATATCTTTATTTATTTCGTTTCAAGAAAAGCGTGGGCAATAATATGCTTTAAAAGAAGGGGTTAAAGAACATTATTGCTTTTGATGCTCTCTACTCAAGTAATTATTACTCTTAGTGGAGACAGAATTTTAAGCGAAAGGAAATTAAAATTCCTGTGTAAGCATAGTCCAGGAGATAAGTTTAAATTTATTCTCTCAATATTTGAGATTAATCAAATGTTAGGTTAAAATAAATAAAAAGTTCTTATTGTTTTAATTCACGGCGAAAATAAACAATAATTCTAAAAACAAGAACGACTGTATGCCTTCATCCACATTTTCACATTTTAAAATTATCGAATTTCACTTAATAATGTCGGAGTCATACTAATGTATCATCCTTATAACACGGACTTCTGAAACCAAAATGTTATAAAAAGTTACCTTTTATTAATACATATATTATTTATCAGCATAGATTGTGCTTCTTTACGGAGTACAGAACGAAACTTCGAAGGGCCACCTGTACTGAAAAATATCGTGCGTCGAAACACATGTGTGTAAGTGTGTAATTCGAGCTGATATGTTGACTTATTGCGAAAACCTAGATACAGAGCTACATTTTGTACAAAAATTGTACTGTGCACCAAAATAATTATATTGAAAAGCTAATAATACCATGTTTATTTATAAATGTAATTACCTATGTATCTGATTGTTACTATAACACCGTTAAGCTTTTATTGACCTTTAACTCTGCGTAAGGAATCCGTAACAAAAATGGACATGAAAATTGAACTAGCTCCTAAACTACAACCAGGACACCGTTCCTGTCTCAACGTCAGTATTTATCATGATTAAAAATTAATCATAGCCTTCATGCCACGCATGCGCATAGCATAAGTTTGTGTATTTCTGTAGGTACATATTTGAATGCAGCGTTTTTGTTATTTATAGGTTAAACGTGGCTCTTTTAGGGTTCCGTAGCCAAAATGGCAAAAACGGAACGCTTATAGATTCGTCATGTCCGTCTGTCACAGCCGATTTACTCGGAAACTATAAATGCTAGTAATTAAATTTGGTACAGATATGAGTTGTATGAACCGCTACATGATTATGATACTAAAATGTAAAAAAATGAGGTGGGTGCCCTCCATACATGTAACTGAGGGGTAAAATTTTATTCAATCTCCAATTAACAGTATTTCTCAAATAAATATTAGTTTTATCCTTTTTCTCAGGCCATCAGTCAGATGGCCTGAGATAAGGATGGTAATAATTTAAAAACAAACGAATACTTTTGAAGATCGAAAAATCAGCCCTAAGTTGATCTAATTTATGATAGGATTCTGCTTAATCATCATCATCATCAGCCAGTGATAGTCCCCTGCTGGACGGAGGCATCTCCTATTAACTATGCGTTTGGAAGCATTAGGAGGTAAATGCCCATAATCGCCACGCTGGGCAAGCGGATTGGCGATCGCAGTAATGTGTCCACTATGATGACGCTGCTGCCCATCATCAATCTTTTATCAAATAATGGTCAGAGACACTTCAATTCCTTAGTAGATTTTTACGACACCCGCAGGAGGAGTTGAGGTGGTGACAAAATGTATTCGTACTGCCGTCACCACTTGGCAATATCTGGCTGCTTAATATCGGTTCATTTAGAATTAATAGTTTTTCAAAAGAATGAGGCACCGGCTGAAAGTATTTGAAAATTTTGTGTCGATGGGGCACTTGCCCTCCCTCTCAATGAAGTTCTGGATCCGCGCCTGATCCTGACACCTCGCTGACCCCATGCTAAGATTCTATGTTGCACTTTTATCAACTTGAAATTTGAACATTGTCACATTGGCACGTAGTCCAGATAAAATTACCTCGAAAATGTAGCATATATATAACCGTAATCGTGTGGTGTGGTACCGGCCTGTCATTTCAATACATTATGTGTAGGGGTCGGAACTATGGGTGCAAAACTTTAATAAAACTTGTTAAGTGGACTTGACATAGCACATACATCCATAATTATCTACACACGCACACATTGTAAGTTGACGATTTCGAGATAGGGAATAAAATTGGATACACATTTTTTAATAATATTCATATTTTTCTTGGCTAAAGTGTTCCCATATATGACAATTTTAAAGTTTTGTTAAAGTTTTGCACCCATAGTTCCGATCCCTAATTATGTGTCAAAAAGTGACAGATAATGTATTGAACTGAGAGCCGTGAACAGTGACTTCATAGTGGTCGATCACTATTAGATAGATGGGTCAAAATACTTTTCGTTGTCTTATTTTGTGTCCCTAAAAACCGTGACACAGTTGTGATTTTTGTATTAGATGATGTTTTGTTTCCAATTTTTGATGTATGGATTAAAATCTAGCGTGAAAAAGAAATACAAGTGCACCGGATTTTTTATACTGTGTCGAGACAGCAACTAGAAGCGTGACAGAGTGGTATGAAACAAGACAACGAAAATAAATTTGACAGAGATAACTCAATCCTAATAATTGACTTTATATTGTATCATCATTTCTCAGCGTGTATAGGGCCAGGATTACAGATTGGGACATTTTTACTAAGCACCTCACATATTTTTGGTAAGCTTACTGAGGGTTCTGTTATACTGTTCTTCTTATCAATGAGAGACATGAAAATATGATCATTGATCTGTGGATAGGGTAAAAAAAATCGATAGATAACTAAACTTCTTTATTCAGACAGTCAACGTATTTTATAGTTATTACTCATGCCAGCCTTTATAAAAAAATCTGCATGAAGTAAATCATAATGCCTTATATAAAAAAGAAAGTAGGTATGAGAGAATTTGACCTTTGAAGAAAAAAAATAGGGTTTATTTACACATTCATGTAACGTACCTATTCAATTTTAGCTTTTCGCTTAATTTTCATAAGTTTTCTTTGTAAGTATATAAATGGGTCAATTGTGAAAAAATTGTACATAGTTAACAACTTAGTCAATCCAAAAATCACATTAACTTTTACAAAAGTTAGTCATACAAACTACTTGGGATATACTCTGACCAGAAATCTTTGGCAGTAGAAACATGCAGCTTCGAAAATACGTACACACGTATTGCTGATTGCTCATAAAAAAACGTTATTTACTAGCAAAGGTTGTTAGACATAGTTCAAATATGTGGCACCAAAATTGTGACGTTCAAGTTTATTTTCATTAACACTTTTAACAATTTTTTTTTTTTACAATTGACCCAAATGAAATCATTAGGCCCGGCTACGACATTGGTCTAAGGCGACCAGCGGCGATCCATGAGTTGGAGCGAGATGCCGATATGGGTACTCCCTCTCGCACGTATGGTTTTCCGCTAAGCCGGTCTCCTTAGACCAATGTCGTGGCTGCGGCATTATGTGATAGGATATCATCTGCTTACCCAGAGTTACTGAATACGAGCTTTATAAATACCTAGTGAAATAAGGATCATGATAAGTCGATCAATTTGCAGTGACTTTCGATAAAATTGCATCTCGTATTCTTTAACTTCGTCACTCACGACAGACAATCTTTGTATTTTTATAGCTCTTTCATACTTAATATTTTTACTAACATCATTATTATTGCAAATCATTTATGAAATATTGAAGCAATAATCATAATATTTACATTATTTCTGAACATTATTACTTAATAATTTACTTAAATATATAAAATGTACATTCTCATACCACTTTGGCTTAACCATGCTTATAGCATTTTCCTAAATAAGTAAACATTAGTTTATTTCTTACAGAAAACTCACTCCGTAACATTATCACCGACAGAAAAATGGACTTCTACTTGGAAAAAATCTGTAAAAACCCTTTTTTTATATAACTATTATTCTCCACTGTACCCGGTATGTTTGTCTATCTTTTGCTTCATATAGACAACTCCTTTGCTCAAAGGTTAACTGGAAGAGATCCCTTACAGGGATAAGTTCGCCTTTGTACCCGTCAATTTTTTTGTGCTAATGTATATTTTTACCTGTTTTGTGTACACTAAAATCAATGTCAGTATGTTTGCTGTATGCCATTTGAGGCACACTGTCAGGTAGGACGTGTAAACTGGTTTTTATTTGTATGATATTACGATAAATAACCGGTTATTAACCGTTTTTTTCCATAATTTTCAAAACCGGTTTGCATGCCCTACTGTCAGGTCGGTGGGCTCGGCGGTGGAAGCTGCTTCCTGCTTCCAGGAGTAAGCACGACAAATGGGTCAAAATTCTTTTCGTTGTCTTGTTTCATACCACTCTGTCACGCTTTTAGTTGCTGTTCCGAATCAGTATATAAAAAATCGGTGCACTCGTATTTATTTTTCACGCTAGATTTTAATCCATACATCAGAAATTAAAAACAAAACATCTCATACAAAAATCACCACTCCGTCACGTTTTTTAGGGACACAAAATAAGACATCGAAAAGAATTTTGACCCAAATACTCTGCCTTGGGGGTCATGTATGACTTTGTGGCTATTGCTATTAAACTGTTAGGCTCTGGTGTCATGAGGCCGGTGAAATTTTAAGGAGCTAGGTGTGCACACCGGATGTGATCCGGCCTTTAATTAACGACTATTTGTAAGCGATCGATGGAAAAATACTGTGAGTTTACCTTAAAGAAATAAACTTATGTAACGATAAATGTAATTTAATACACAGACATTTTCCTTTGGCATTTAATCTTATTGAAGCTAAACAAAACATGAAATATC
>JALPQI010018940.1:0-25742 GCA_025490895.1 Thaumatotibia leucotreta
ATAAAATCGTGAATTTCAAACACCCGTCCCCGTCACGCCCATGATACATTCGTTGGAGTGGCAGAGACAATGATATATATCTCAAGGTATATATACAGTTTTGAAGATTAGGCCTAAAACAAGGCCTATTGCTCGTTTGCTACATATCCCCAAAAAATATCCTCTTATTGTTATTTCGAATACTAAAATAATTTCAAAAGTCAGTCAACTCAATAACCATCCCATTTGCCTTATAATATAAATGTGACATAAAGCAAACATTTAACAAATTACTCATAATTTAAAATGTATGTAGGGAACATAAGGGTTTTCGTAATAATATATTTTAATTACCTTTATTAATATGACCTCATTTGCGACAAATTATTTGAAGGTTCCGTACCACACCCGAAGGATAACTGGACCCTATTACTAATCCTATACTACCCGCCCTTTTGCCTTTAGGGCGGTACTGTAATAGCTTGGTAACCATAATATATAGGCGGTAGAAATTACCCTAATATGTACATCGTTATAGCGAATTGTCTATTTGAATAGCTTGTTGCTATACCGTCTGTTACTGCCACGTGGACGATTATAGTTTACTTTATTAGTAATAGCTTTGTAGTGTTTACTCGTCATTAAATATTTCAAGTAACAACTTTTTTTTCCAGATCATCAAAATCAGTACAACGGATACCGATGCAGCATTATATATAACTTCGGGAATTTCCGTAAGATACGATTATTAAGACTTGAACTACTTCTGTATAACTTAGGTTTTATACTGTTGTTGTTGTCCAGATATAAATTATTAAAACAATTTGAGGTACTTTGTTTGTATAAACTGTAATTTTGCTCTAAAATAGTGAATTGATCTCATAACGCAATAAAAATGAAACCTACATATCGGTATCGATAAAACACGAAATGCATAAATATCAACATTTTTAAATTATTTCACATTCCTCTAGAATTGTAAAAACTGTATTTTGGTAAACAATAAACTATTATCATATTATATTTGTATCGTTTTTCGTAAATTAGTAATATAAATTTACAATAGGCATGTTATATTCAATTTAATAGGCAGCTAAGTAGGTATGTAGTTTATTCAGGATGTCTTCTAGTTGGGAGTATTAAATATTAATATTCGTTTTATAGCAGCAAATAGCGTCATACAAATTGTAAATGCCCTTTCCCCTTGGGTCGCCTGGACTTGCAATTGCATTGTTGCAAAGCGTTGCAGCATTTCCCACTGTTAAGCAACTAATTGTTAGAAATTATGTAACTCTGTACAATTTTAAACAGAAACGGTTGTGTGCCGATGGGCACTTAATTTCAGCGTGGCTGAAGAGCGCTAATTGTTAAAGGAAGCAAAAAGGTCAAAGCAACATGTTTTTGTTTTCAAGTACGCTGGCAATTGCTTAATGGCACGCTTGTTCTTTGGAATGAAAGCATATATGCATTAAAAATCAAATACATAGTACCGTATAATATTCCGTACGTAGAAAATAAAAAAAGTTGTCAAACCAAAAATTGCATTACTATAGATACCTAGTAGGGATAGGATAATACTACCTACTTAAAAAACAAATAAGGTGGAAGTACCATGTTAAACAGAGAATATTTATTTGAATCACGTTATTTTGCTCATTTATAAATCTTCATAAAGTATTGTCACGTGTTTTGGGATATGAGTTTGTAAGTAATATTAAATAGCACCTATTTATTTTATTGGGTGACAGTGTCAAAATTTCTCAAAATTGCATATGTTCTTTGTCAACTCAGCTCCTGACACTCCCAATAGATGGCACCTCAGTACAAATTTGAATGTCACATATTGAGACATTGAAAATATTAACACTCAGTCCTAATAAATGACATCTTAAAATTATGCAAATAATTTAGATATAAGCTAATTATTTCAAAGTTGGGATATGAAGCATTAAAGGATTAATTTAAGATACATTAATCATCCTTTAAAATGCCCTAATAGTTGATTTTATCTTATCGATGGCAACTCAAGCTATGATAACGAGTATTGGTACAACGTCGGGTACTAGTACTTCCACCTTATCAAAATATTTTTAAAATAATATGATTTGTTCCAAAATAATTTCTACCATCACTGTAGGTAATATGGTGGAAGTTATATTGTTACTGACCTACAGTTAATTTGCGAAACATTATCCATGACATAAACATTTAGCACATTTGTGAATCCATGACTTAAATGATTTGCACATTTGTGATTTGTGAACCCTCTCTTTCCAGCCCATTTAACTGCCGGCCAAGCGCTATCTCACTGATAGAGTGGACCCTAATAAAACCCTGGGCCTACATTATTTATTCACTTAATCAACGTTTTTGCTATTGTAGATCTTTGACACAGGTCCGGGTCATGCGATACGCGAAGGTTCAAGTACTGGGAGCGTAGCCAAGATGACAATCGGTAACGCTCAATCGCGAACGTAGCAACTGTCTTTGTCGCACAAATAAAAAGAGTAACAGAGAGAGAAACGCCCACCCACGCTACGCTACTGAGGATTAGCTATTAGCATCTTGGCTACGCACTTTCAATTTAAAAAATAAAATCAAATTGACATCTTAAACCGCGTTTCCTTTCCACTTAGTGTTCTGAGCGAGCATTCGTTAGTTCTTGGGCAGATGAAAACAGGATTTCACATAGCAAAATGTTCGTTCATCAGCCCAAGAACAAACGAATGCTTGCTCAGAACACTAAGTGAAAACGCGGCTTTAGACAACACACACCGTTGTCTCAATTAAGTATGAACCGGTAAGTGCAACACAACTGTCTTTCTTTCCCTAGGAAAGAAAACTACGACGACTGAAATGTTGTGATTGGCAACTTGGCTTTACACTCTGGAGGGCTACCACAAACCGTAATCGACATCTTAGACATCACATACCCTGTCACACTTACGTCTTAATTAGCAAGTTCAACAGAGAGGCAAGGTCGATCGTGGTTCGTAGTAGGCAGCCAATCTCTGAGGTTATAAGCGGTTTAACCCCGTTTGGCGAAATGGAGAGGAATAGATGAGGCTATCAGCCGTTAGTGCCTAATGGTGTTGCCTAGAATCTTACATTGTGAAAATAAAAAAAGGTGGATGAAGTTTCAACTCTATTACACCTACTCATAAGACATGCTGCTGCAAAATCTATCCTATTCATATTTTCCTTGTGTTTTCATTAGTTAATTTATTTTATAAAACTGCCTTAACGGCTGTCACATTTTGGACGAAGATTAAAACAATATAAATTAATTGCATGCAGTCACGTGGCTATTATGGGTTACCTCCTAATGTGTCCATACGCATAGGCATTAGAAAAAGCCTACGTCCAGTCATCATCAACATCAGCCTATGATAGCACGTAGACCTCTTCTATTAACTATGCGTATAAACGCATTAGGAGGTAAATACCCATAATCGCCACGCTGGGCAAACAGATTGGCGATCGCAGTAATGTGTCCACTATGATGACGCTGCTGCCTATCATCAATCTTTTATCAAATAATGGTCAGTCACACTTCAATCCCTTAGTCGATTCTTACGACACCTGCAAGAGGAGTTGGGTGATGAAAAATGTATTCTTATTGCTGTCACCACACGGCAATAAGACTATGTCCAGTAGTGAACTGAAATAGGCTGATTATGATGATATTTAGTGATTTCTTTTATATAAGACGCGAATCCCGATAGATCATAATATAAATTAAGATCAGTAGGTAGCATATATTCCTTAGTAAACCTGACTAAAGGATCTGCGAACAAAAAATGTGGCTTCGAATAGAGCATAAAACTAAGGTTTAAATGGCGTAGGCCAAATCCAGACCGCACTATAACACCACTGGGAATAGACTTAGGTACTTTGTATTAGCCTAGATGTCCTACTCATAGCAAGGGTCAACATTACCCTAGATAATACATTATCCATTTTAGTTTGTTAAGCTCCCTCAGTTTTGGATGTTGCTGTAATTGAATTATTAATGTCAAGGATACTTGTGTCACGCGATAAAGTAGCCAGAGCCTTATTTTAACCTTATTTTAACCTTATTTTGACTTAAGGTGCATTCAGACCAAACGCCATTCTAAAATAAAAAAATAAAAAATAAAAAAAATATTCTAACCCCCTACTCTACCAAATTCGATCGTTACAAAACGTGATTCGTTAATTTCGTAGAGAGGTGGATAAAATAGCGAATGGTCGTTTGGTCTGAATGCACCTTTAGGATGAAGACACATTATATCAGATACGAATCTAATGAAATTGACCATTTAGTATGAAACGCGTAAGCATGCGTACGCGTGCGGAAAGCTAGACGCGGTCTCATAATATTTAAGCGACTATTTTCTATAGACAAAATACGTACGCATGCTATTAAATGTAATTTTATTTTCCCCTCACTAGCTCGTAAAGCGCTCGTTTATCGTTTAATCCGAGCGGGTAAAAACGCTTTTTACACACTTGTGAATAAAGTAATTTGACATTGCTCTAATTCCTATAGCCCCCTACTGCCTAGTATAAGTGGATCTGTATGACCGTAGTAAACATGCGCAATCGGAGCTCACATGTTAAATTGGTCGTTCTCATGGGTGACTTTGTAAGCCATTGGCTATATTTAAATTCCAGAAGTAACTCTTTTCTACGATACGTTTCGACATTGAGTTTTAAATGGTTTCTTTAAGTTAATTTACATTTGGATGAGATTTGTAATCATATTTCCTCGCGATAGTGAGGGGAAAAAAGTTGTATTACACTTGGCGGCAAAGTTTGTTCAACTCTCGTGCAATGCCTTGAGACCTTCGCAATGCTCAAGATTCCAGTTTTTGAACCACTCGCTACGCTCGAGGCTCAATTTTGGAATCTTTCGCTAGCTCAGGTCTCAATATTGGCACGACAGTTAAACAACAACTTTGCCCCCTTGTATAATAAATAACTATTTGAGTAAAAATTATCGCAAGCTTACATTCCTTGCATACAGTTAAGAATAAATACGTCTGTGAGAACCCTACCTCGTCCATTAAAAGTTATATATGTAGGAAGATTAAGTTTTTAGTATATGGATAGGAATATTTTTATGTACAAGAAATATCTTCTAATCAGTCCTGGATGCTTAGCCAAGTTTCCAATCGCTAACGCTTAGTAGCGTATCGTAGTTTTCCCTCTCTATCACTCTTGTATGACAGAGACAGTTAGTTGCCTTTCGTTTACGATTGACGATTAAGCGTTACCAGCGATTGGCAACTTGTCTTCTGGCCGGCGATCGGCGACCGACGCGTGTCCGCCGCCGACGACGTTCGAATGTTTTGTTCGCGAATGTTTGAGGGTGGTTTCTCTGACACGTCGCCGGCAGCGGGTAACCGACGACGTGTCAGAGAAACCACCGCGTCGGTCGCCGGCCAGAAAACCCACGGCCTATAAGCAGCCTCATCCAAACTTTAGAACATAATTCTAATACGACCTCGGGATTATTCGTGGGTCACATTGCTACATGTATGTGGTACCTATACCTACCATCGCCAATACAGTTGACTGACCATAGATGGTCACTACACCATTGGCCCATGTCTTTATAGTCCAAGAGCCAGTGAACCCTGAGAGTAACGGTCTTCCTGTAAGGTTAGAAATTTGTATACTAACGGTTTATGGAATTCTAAGAGCAATAGCCATGACCTGGCAGGCGTCAGCCCTGCACGTCATCAGGCCCTTTATTTTTTGAACTGTTAAGTAAATTGGATTTCAAAACTTGTTTCTGTAAGTTTGAAAAATTTATAGGATAAAGTTAATTTATTGTACATCTTAAAAAAAAATTGACAGGCGATTACAATAAGCAGAAGTATATGACAGGTTAATTAGAAAATGCACAGTTGATGAGATAAAATAAACTTCATCCTGTATACTCGAAATTTTTATATGTCTTCAAATAAACGTCTCAGAGTAAGTATGTGCAATGCCAGGCGGTTTTGAACAGCATAAGACCTTGCCAGGCGAGGGGACAGTTAAGTAAATTGGGTTTCAAAACTTGTTTCTGTAAGTTTGAAAATTTAATAGGATAACGTTTATTTATTGTACATCTTAAAAATAAATTGACAGGCGATTACAATAAGCAGAAGTATGTGACAGATCGAATAGAAAACGCACAGTTGATGAGGTAAAATAAACTTCATCCTGTATACTCGAAATTTTTATATGTCTTCAAATAAACGTCTCAGAGTAAGTATGTACAATGCCAGGCGGTTTTGAACAGCATAAGACCTTGCCAGGCGAGGGGACAGTTAAGTAAATTGGGTTTCTTAACTTGTTTCTGTAAGTTTGAAAATTTAATGGGATAAAGTTTATTTATTGTACATCTTAAAAATACATTGACAGGCGATTACAATAAGCAGAAGTATATGACAGATCGAATATAAAACGCACAGTTGATGAGGTAAAATAAACTTCATCCTGTATACTCGAAATTTTTAGATGTCTTCAAATGAACGTCTCAAAGTAAGTATTTATAATGCCAGGCGGTTTTGAACAGCATAAGACCTTGCCAGGCGAGGGGACAGTTAAGTAAATTGGGTTTCTTAACTTGTTTCTGTAAGTTTGAAAATTTAATAGATAAAGTTTATTTATTGTTTTTTCTTTAACAAAAATACAGGCGAGTAATCGGTAGTTAGTCGCTAGTAGTAGTAGAGTAGTTACTAAGGGCGTGCGATTGAGAGGTGCAACTGTCCCCTCGCCTGGCAAGGTCTTATGCTGTTCATAACCGCCTGGCATTGTACATACTTACTCTGAGACGTTCATTTGAAGACATGTAAAAATTTCGAGTATACAGGATGAAGTTTATTTTACCTCATCAACTGTGCATTTTCTAATTGATCTGTCATATACCTCTGCTTATTGAAATCGCTTGTCTTTTTTTTTAAGATGTACAATAAATTAACTTTATCGTATTGAATTTTAAAACTTACAGAAACAAGTTAAGAAACCCAATTTACTTAACTGTCCCCTCGCCTGGCAAGGTCTTATGCTGTTCAAAACCGCCTGGCATTATACATAATTACTCTGAGACGTTTATTTGAAGACATATAAAAATTTCGAGTATACAGGATGAAGTTTATTTTACCTCATCAACCGTGCATTTTCTATTCGATCTGTCATATACTTCTGCTTATTGTAATCGCCTGTCAATTTATTTTTAAGATGTACAATAAATAAACTTTATCCTATTAAATTTTCAAACTTACAGAAACAAGTTTTGAAACCCAATTTACTTAACTGTCCCCTCGCCTGGCAAGGTCTTATGCTGTTCAAAACCGCCTGGCATTGCACATACTTACTCTGAGACGTTTATTTGAAGACATTTAAAAATTACGAGTATACAGGATGAAGTTTATTTTACCTCATCAACTGTGCATTTTCTAATTGACCTGTCATATACTTCTGCTTATTGTAATCGCCTGTCAATTTTTTTTTAAGATGTACAATTAATTAACTTTATCCTATAAATTTTTCAAACTTACAGAAACAAGTTTTGAAATCCAATTTACTTAACAGTTCAAAAAATAAAGGGCCTGATGACGTGCAGGGCTGACGCCTGCCAGGTCATGGCTATTGCTCTTAGAATTCCATAAACCGTTAGTATACAAATTTCTAACCTTACAGGAAGACCGTTACTCTCAGGGTTCACTGGCTCTCCAGCTATTATGTGCATCGTTATACTCTTCAGACCCATTAATTAGTTAACAGCTTAACAATGTTGGTGTTTGTAAATAAGTACTTAAATCTTGCTGCTTGATTCAGTAAGTATATTTACCATTAGCAGTAAGTATATTTACCATTAGCAGTTCGTACTTTATCACAGTGGCAATCAGTTATGAAATCAAAAATACTGGGTGACTTCGGGGTCGTGATCCGAACTGTGAGAAGCGTGTTAAGATGACCTTTCTGAACAGAATCTGTCATGGGACCGACATAATAATCGTTACTATTTTATGACCAGTAAAGTTTGAGTCTACGAGTATATACCTACAAAATTCGCCATACCTACACCTTTACAAATGTGTTTACATAATAATGAAACGTGACTTGAACCGCATTTCCGCACCGATCAGCATGAACACCGTGAATTTTTTCGCGTTAAACGCGTTTTCGCGTTGTAGTAACAGGAGCTTATATGAAACTAGAGTAGTGTTCTCATGTTTCTGGCCACCTTACTCGCTCGATTGTGATGAGATTAGACATTTAGATTTACCATTGCAGTTTTAAATATTTATTATCATATGTAGATAATTATGTAGGTAACATACGGGGTGATTGATGATGATCCAGAATCGAATGAAATGATATTTTTTTACCGTAGCTTAGCGTGTGTAAGAGAAACATGTATTAAGTTTAATGTATACTTCTCTTTCCTACACTTTAACTCGCTTTACACAACACTAGGCTAGCGAGGTAACAAACACTAAAGATCCAAGCGGACCAAGGTCTTCCTTAGCTTTCAGAAGTGAATTAAAGCATGGTGATAGATTAACAGCCATTTCCTTTCCCTAGCCATTTGCAGGCAACATGTAGCACAAGTCATGGAGCAAATTACTAAATTCCATGTTTCTTCCGGCGCGCCTCGCCACTAAAAGCCCGCCAATTAACCGGCTATCCTACCACACGCCAAATAGTCATATCTCCACAGTGGTATCCTATGATATTTGCCCTTTAGAGGCAGATAAATATTGGGCCACGTCGAAATGCCGTATGTCAGCTCAAATATTCTAGTTACTTTCGGCCTTTATTAAGCTTCGGACGTCAGTTTTCAAAGGCTAACAGTTTTGCCATCTGGTCCAATTTAGTTCTTTTCGAGCAAAAGGTCACGCGAACACTTTGATGACGCAACAGGGTCATTATTCAGCGTTTCCGCTACAATTCTGTGGACACTTTTTTGGCCAATTGGTTGCAGAATGCGATCAAATTTTCGGTTTCGTACTTGTAAGTACGGCTAAGTATAATTTTATTTGGAAAAGTACAAATGCATTATTTTTAAAATTGAATCCAATGAAAATTGGAAATAGATATGTTTCCTTCCAATTTTCACTGGATGTATTATGTAGAACCTCGGAACATACTTTGAATAAAAATATTTGAATGAACACCCTACTCTTTTGAGCTAGTATTACTCGTATATTCGATTCTCAAAAACCCATTCGGTAACAAGCGTTTCCATGCTCGCATGCGAGTGTTTCGATCATCCAATAGCAACGTCTAATAATATATATACATTTCTGAACGTAAGTCCGCGCCACAAGAATAAAAAATCGTTGACATATTTATGAAGCCGTATAAATTGGCCAGCCAGCACGCAGAATAAAATTGAAAATAAAACCACTTTGCGAATGGCTCATCCACATTCCCGACTACTCTAGTGATTGCAAGGACCCTTGTGTCTGGAAAATGGATGTTATGAAATCCAAAAATTGTCCCGAGTCGCTCTGCAATGTTGTTGCAAGCTGTTCTAACGCTGATATTAAAAATTGCAAGTGTTCTTTTTAAGTCCTAGCAGTTTAATGAAAATTGTTATTAGTTTTTGAAAGTCATAACGTAAAATTACCAACACAGTCATATTCGTGCGTTTGGACTCAGTGCGTGATAATCGAGTTGGAGACATGCGAAACATGTGACGCGTAGTGACTAAAAACACATGAGTTAAACCGTTTCATTATATCTATAGTTATTCTGTCTCACGAAAGTTTAAATTCAGAAAGTCATAAATCCATACATATTTTAAATATTAGATGTCATATACCAAAGAAAAATACAGTGTGTAAATCTAATACGGGCGATCAATTAAACCAGGCATGGGATTCATTAGTGTAATCATGGATTACAAGGTTTTTTTAAAGTTACTCTTAATTATGACCCCACAGATTTTTTTTAAGATTATCGGAGCAGCAATGTAAGTACGAACATTTGTTATTGTTGATATGGCAGTTATGTCATCTGCTTTTGAAATTAGCTGTCAACGAGTGTTTAACTCGCGTATGTTGCTCTACATTGCGCGCCGAATTATTTTGTATGGAAAATTTTGTTGCTCTAATTTTTAGTAAAAGTTACTTGAATGTACTTATTATATCGTAAACTAACACCCGTTACGAGCTTCGCCCGTATTAGACTTACACCCTGTATACCTTAAAAAATAAAACTCAAAAAATATTTAAAACACCTAACAATTTCAGTTGTCCCACAAAAAAATCCATAGATATTCATAAATTATATGTCTAATCCAAAAGTTTGTGTGATATGATAACAAAAAAAAATGGAAACGTAAACCGCCATAAAAGCTAATATTTGTGTTTGATGCAAAATAATTTTTTTTTCGCATAGCCAAATCGGAAAATGTAACAATCAATTCAATCAAATGAAATTGTTGGTTCATTAAGTTTATTTACATGCATTAATGCGCCTTTTCCTGTTGTTTGTACTTGAAAGCAAACATAGTGGACTTTTTAAATTAATATTGAAACAACCGTTGCAACGGTTTGCCGGTACCACATTTTTTTTTAAATTGTATCTTAGATTTGAAACATACTTAAATCGTTTTTTTTGTTTTAGTTTTTTTTTTTTATATCTAGTTTCATAACATGATTGGTTTTTCACTGTACCTAAGGTGATGTGAACTTGAGTCTAAATAAATAATTAACTAAATTATAAGTAATTTTGTCTGTTAACAACAATATGCAAAGCAGAACGTTCTTAAAAACCTCCATGGCCTCCTTGGTTCAGCCGGTATCGGTAGTGACCCTGCCTACGTAGCTGAAGGTTTAGGGTTCGAGTCCCAACGAGGGCACTAAACTGTATGTTTATCCCAAATATTAGTGACTTGCTAATGGTTGTTTTCTATGTATTTAATTATTTGTATTTACGTCTGTTATAATTATACAGTTCGAGGTTCTGTTTTCATTTTTTTAAATAAAACTGATGTAATAAAGTAATTTTGTGAAATATGGTTCTACTTATAGCATTATATTTAATTTTATCTGGACGCTGAAATAGCTATTAAAAATACCTTTTTCAATATTTGAAATACATTTTTAGAGTTCTGTGTAATTGTTTATACGGAACTCTAAAAATGTATTTCACCCTTTTAGTTTCGTTATGTCCGTCCTGTCTGTCCGTCTGTCTGTCTGCAACATAGGTTAGTGGCCGTTAGTACTAGTTACAAATCTGCAATTTGGTACAGGTACCTATAGATATTAATATCGGCGACAAAGTGGAAGAATGAAATACAAAAAAACCCCTACTCGTAAAGTAGGGATGATTCTTTTTTTTGCTGTAGGTAATCCTATGGTAATAGTAGGGTATCATTGAGTAGGTCTCTTAAAAATAATAAGGGGATCAAAAGAAAGATTTTGAAACAATGTTTTCGACTATAATCGCCCAGAATAAAAAAAAAATTGTGTCCTCCTCTAATTTTTGATCCGTGTGTCCAAAAATAAGAAAAAAAAATATCAATAGCGTGATTATAGAATACTTAAAAATTGAACTATATTTCTAACATAACCGGCCCAAACGTTTTTGAACAACTACGGAACCCGACATCGAGCATGGCCCGACATGTTCTTGACCGGTTTTCATTATTTTTTACTGCCGAGAACTTTACAAAAACAGCGTGAAAAAAGCGCAGCCTGCATAAAACGTAAATGTATGGCTAAAATTACGAGAAACCGTTAGCAGCGGGCCGATAATGCCCTTTCATTGTAGAAACTCATACAAGAGACCTTTATCCAGCAGTGAACATTTATTGGCTTATGATCAGTGATCGGTTTTTTGGATTCTCCCGGCGGGTCTCTTAACCTCCTGATAATAAAAATTGCCAGTGAATTTTGAATTAATAATGCAGGAAATAGAATAGGATTTCATTAGTTTGAGGAGACCTTTTAATAGGTCTCTGGGCGGTAGAAGGCTATAGTAACTTGAAAAAGAAACTTTAATTATATTGCCATATTTCTATTTCATAAAGTATGCTCTTGTGTGTATAATACAATAGTGTTAAATAACCCGTAATTTTTTTATATGCGAAAAACCCAAAAAACCGATCACTGTTCATGATAGGTACTGATATTTTATAGAATAATATTTAAGTTACTGGAAGAGATCCGTTACAGGGATATGTTCATCTTTGTCACCTGTCTAAATTGTGATAAAGATGTGTATTTTTAGCTTTGTTTTGTGTACAATAAAGAAATTACATACATACATTCGCCATTAGATATATAGTAGCGACCAGAGTACATATATATTTGATGGTGACTATACACACATAATATTGAAAACTGTTTTGTCGGTGGGTACCTACAATGTTATTTTATCCTTTCAAATACCGACTCTGGGACAACAGTTGTAAGCAGTAAGACCGGAACCGTTATTTTCTCCATACAAAAAGAACGGTTTTTTTTTCTTTCTTCGGTATATAAATTGTAAGTTAATGGAGTCATTTAAAAATATGATATTGTAAATTATAAAAAATATTGAGCACTACATAAAGAGTATGCAAAATGTTAAAATATTGGGCTTAGAGGGATTTTGTAAAATACCGTTTTCGGTCCCAGGTTGTAAGCTCCACAAACTAGCACAAGCGTAATGAAACACGTGAACTAATCCCACACATAAGCCCCACCCGCCTTTGTCAGTTACAAATTACAGTACAACGTGAATTTTTCAAAAGACGGTAGATTTATACCAATCGTCAGTAAAATCCAAAAAAATGTAAACAAATATGGCTGACTTTCTATAGCATTTGACGTCTTTGACACATATCGTGAAACACGTTCGTAAATATATTTTTACGTTACTATTAATATAATACCAATAATATTAGCTAAAAATGTACCTATGTGAACTGGCCCTAATTTCACCACTTTGACAAGTGCTACAGGGTATTTCTCAGAGCGTAAACGGACATCTCATTCATCTGAAAGTGAAAGTGGCTGCAACATTTGGTACCATTTTCGGTCGTCAGATACAGCACCCGTTTCTCTATAAGACAACCAAAACCAACCTCAAATCATTCAGCCACTTCCAAAAAAACGTGACCAGATGAATGAGATGTCCGTTTACGCTCTGAAAATGCCCTAAAATTGTAAATTTACTGTTTCTCCAATCGGGGGCGTCTATAGGCTACAGTTACCGCTTACCATCGGAAGGGTTGTCACGGGTTTCGGAAAAAAAAGTAGTTCATTAACGATGTAATAATGTTGTCAGCCTCCGTAGCCTAGTTGGAAGTGACCCTGCCTACGAAGCTGGAGGTTCCGGGTTCGAATCCCGGCGAGGGCATTCTTTGTGTATTTATTTATCACAAATGTTTGTTCCTTGGTCATGGCTGTCTATGTATTTAAGTATATATAATTATGTTATATATATCTATTATATATATCGTCGCCTGGTACCCACATCACAAGCCTTAATTGAGCTTACCGTGGGACTAGGTCGATTTGTTTAAGATGTCCCAAGATATTATTTATTTATTAAGTAATAATTTTATGTTGGTGGCAAACAAGCACATGGACCGTCCGATAGTAAGCGGTAGCCGTAGCCTACGGAGGCCTGTGACGTCAGTAACAGTGATATTTTACAAATGTTACACTTGTGATTATGGTGAAATAGGCCACTGATTGTAAGTCACTACATAGTATAAAATAAAATGACTTTTTCTGTCCCTATGTCAGTATGTCCCTAGGTACGCTTAAATCTTTCAAACTACGCAACGGATTTTGAAGAGATTTTTTTTAAATAAGTAGATTAATTCAAGAGGAAGGTTTATATGTAGGTATAGTACCCGTGCGAAGCCGGGGCGGGTCGCTAGTTCCTAATAAAACCAAGATTGTGTTCTAAAAGTGCGTGATTAAGAATTATTTAAGTTTTTAGCTTTGTTTACATTTTTTTAAGATTCTACTGCCGATTGCTATAATCGATTGAGTCAATTCGGTGTAATTTTCTGTATTAATGACATGTATGTACCAAGGTATGTACTAAATTATAAATATTGGATGTCATTTACCAAAGAAAAAACGTCTGAAGATCGAGTGGCTAAGGGGTGCAGGCATCAGCCGCGAAAGCTGAGCACTGGGTTCGATCCACACCTCGGACGTTGGTGATCTTGATCGTTTTTGCTTTGGTATATGACACCCAATTTATAATTTATATAGTATTTAGTGTGACTACTGGGGAAAAAAAAGCAACAATCAAAATATTTAGTTTATTTAAAATAGATTTTTGTTTTCACAATAGGTTCAATGTATTGTACTATTTATTTATTTTCAATATACTTACTCAATAGCTAGACATAATAATATAATGTGAGAAAGAAAAAACACGGAAGGGCGTAGAGGGTCGAACACACCACAATTAATGGCGCTCTCTCCTTTCATAATTAATGAATGGCCTCTAACCCCACAGAAACAAGGAAAAAACAACAGACAACTGGGGTGCTTTGTAGTTCCGCTGGAACCCTCTCAGGTTAAACAATTTACTTACTGAATAGGTACAGCGCATATTGCGTGGGCGCTTTACGTTGTTTCGTAACCTATTACTTAGTCGCTTAATTTAATTATAAAGAAATAACCCTCTCATTTTGTAGGGGGTAAAATAAAGTCTTCAAAAGAATTCCAGACAGGTTTAAAATGTGATAAACGGAGTATATTTCAAGTCTCAAAAGTCACTCATCCGTAAAAGTGATAAACCACTTGAAAGAACCACTTGAAGAAACTTTCGCGCATAAGAAAACTTCGTCTAGACCATTAATTTATGAACGAGACCAAATTAATGGTTAGGTACGTGTTTCTCTTAATACTGTGCCTACTGGCACTACAGATAGTACCTAAGTGATATTATAAAGTTTTTTCCAACGTCAATATTTTCGGAGATTACCGCTCCAGAATGAAAAAAAATGTCTATCCTCTCTCTCCAACGATTGATCAGTGGATCCAAGAAATCGGAGGCTTGAATACTTTAAAATAAAACTACTTCGAACATAATTAACAGCCGCATTAATAATTAACAGCCGTTTTCGAATAACTATAACCCTATATTGAGCATGGCCCGACATGTTCTTGGCCTTTTTTGGAACCTTTATTCTTTTTAAAATACCTATTCAACAATATTCCACACTATCGGTTTACAGCAAAATAAAAAAACATCCCTACTTTACGAGTAGGGGTATTACCCGAATAAAACAAATAATCTAACACTTTGTCGGCGTGATTAATAATACCTTTACCAAATTGAAAATTTGAAAGAAAGAAGAAAGAAAAAACGTTTATTCGAGACACAGTAGAAACAAAACAAAACAGTAAACACGAAGTTTTGTCTCGAAATGGCCAAAACTCAGCATTTTGCCAGCAGAGCCAGCGCTTGTCTTCCGTTTTGGCCATTTGAGTTAGACTCTTTACACATTACAGTAAAATTTCTAGCACTAACGGCCAAGGAGCTATGCTGCGGACAGACAAACTGACATGACGAAACTATAAGGATTCTTAGTTTACTATGGAACCCTAAAAACGGTGCACTTCGGGGAGTGTACTCAAGAGCTTCATGAGCTTATTCCGCCATCCCCATTTTACCATCGAAATTCTAGACGCACGGCCGGGTTCCACCCTTACTTGGTAGACATTCCATTTGTTCGTACAAAGCGCTTTGCGTCTTCTCTCCTTATGCGTACGCCAAGGAGTGGAATTCCCTGCCGGCGTCTATATTTCCTAGATCAGACAACCCAAAGAGGTTGACCGTCACCGACCGTCACCGACCGTCACCCTTGACTTGAAGGTCAACCTTCAAGTCAAGAACCCACTCAGACGGTGCCTATTCACCCTTGAATAGGCACCTTCTGGGCAAACTCATTCCATCGTAAGCCACGTCTCTACCCTTGGCTAGTCTGTGGCCATGAGTAAGCCCATTTCAAATAAAAAAGGTACGTAGGTAGTTATTAAATTTACCCAGACGCATTCACTCTCTACAAGTCACAATCAGCCGCGTACTCTAGTGTTATCACCAATTACCTTTAACTGCCTGGCATTAGGTCTCCTTCATAAACTCGAGCCCATTAGCTGTTTAAGACCCATAATAACTCGTAATGAGTTGAATAACCATTACTTTTCAATATGCCTAATGCTTGTGACGCTTGCTAGTCACGGCATGTAATCACGAAATCACTATATATATAATTTAAGATACCAGAACCAAAAATAATAACTTGAAACAATTTTTTCATACGTGTTACTTACTATACAGGGTGACATCTGGGTCCTGGAGCAGGAGTGAACAGGGTACTAGGGTTGGTCAGGCTGAGCAACTTTCACTATGGAGACAACCAATAAATCGCGAAAAAAATCTCCTATCTCCTCATTTTTTTATTTATTTTATTATTCAAATAAGTTACACAGCATAACAGTTAAACACCAAGGCACTGTGAACTACATAAAAAAAAACACAAAAATATAAAAACAACTTAAAACTAGTTTGATTTAGGCGACGAAACGACGTGGCCCCGTTGCGTCATCTGATCCGGCGTAGGATTCGGCAGATTGCCTCGGAACTGCCGAAACACGACACCCTTCGGCCAGAAGTCTGCACTCGCGATGGTGTCATGCAGCGGGCGCGGCACGCGCACCACGAACGAGCTGAAGTGCACGTAGTGGTGCGACCGCAGCTGCTGCACCCTCAGCGAGTAACCCGTCTTCCGACGGACGTACTCCACCACATCGTTGGGCACGGCGGAGTAATGCAGGCGCGACACGTAGAGCGCCCTACTCGGTGTTGCAACCGGAAGACCGGAATTAACCGTCTCGGCAGTGCCACACAGAGTTTTTCGAGGCGCCCTGCGCACCCTGCTCTTCCGTTTCACCAATGTGAACCCCTCCTTGTCCACAAAGATGCCGGAGGCCTTGCCCATATTGGGACCCGTTCCCTCAGGAGGCAAGGTGGCCCGGTTAGCGGCGACAGGCTGACCGGCGACGTCAGCGTAGTTACGCCGACGTGACTTTGCAACAGGCGGCGGCACGCGCGAGGGGCGCGCGGGCGGCGGGGCGGCGGCCGTGACACATGGAGCAGCGTCAGCAGCACGCGATCTTACAGGCTCAGCGTTTGTAGCGGGCCGGTCAGCGCTCTTGAAATTTGATGCCGTCGACCGAGTCGAGACATTCCGTAAACTATCAACTTCGTCACGTAGCTCGGCAATAGTGACTTGGGCGGCTTCAAATTTCAAAATGACTTCTGCTAAACTTGTTTTTAGGGCCACGATGTCCTGATACAAGCAGCGAACGTCGATGTTATCCGGAACATGTATCGGCAGGATAGAGGCATCCTTCGATACAAACTCCGGAATTCGCTCTCGGTTCTCCTTAAGGATCTTATGTATATCCAAAAGGGACTTCTTCCCGGTTTCATCCCCTTTTCTGTGAGGAACATACGTGCCAACAATCCCAAGGGACTGGCACAACACCTGCTTCGCTTCACAGATGTCATCCACGCGGAAACTCGATGCCCGCGAACTAAACTGGACAGCGGTTGCAGCATCCATTCTTCCCTCCAGCAGCACCTTCTCCTTCTGTTGCAGGAAGGCGAGGAAATCGTTCACGATGGGTTGACTCGAAGAGGCACTCATCGCGGCGAATCATAAGCAGCGGCCGGGCCGCGCTAATTTCGTAATTAAATATGATATTTAATTAATCATCGATGCGTCCACGTCGCTTGGCGCATCGCGCACGAATGATGGTTCATAATTATGGTTTCTTGGTTGTCATAGGTAGTGAACGTTTCTCAGCGTGATCGTGTCTAAAACCCTGTTCACTCATGCTCCACGACCTATCAAGCTTATCCAAGATGCCATTCTGCAATCGTAAGTCCCGCCAAGTTTCTTACCGGTTCTTCTCGGGTCAGCGGTGTAGGGTTAGAACTGGAAGTAGTTTTAATACTTAGACTATTCAAAAGAGTTTGTTGCTATTCCAATTTGAATAAAGAATCATTTGACTTTGACTTTGAACAGTTTTTTACTTACAATAAGCTAGGAATAAATATAAGTAATAGGTAATATTGTACCGAGGTTGCTACTTGCCAGCCGCACCGCAACTGTTTTTAAATCGGTTAGGTTTAAATTATATTTTATTGACATTTTTATAGAAATCCATTAACGATTGTGACGATGTATTGAAGGTGAAGTTGATATTCTGTCATCGAAATTTCAGGACCATTAAAAAAATTGTATTGCGTGTGACTTCCACGATTTATTTGTTCGTACTTCGTAGATATATACCTACTCGTAAACTATAAATTCAACGTATACGTAATATCTACTTGTGTTCTGTGCCTTACACACTTAATGTATTTATTAGATACTATTAACATAATGGTAAACTGATCCGACATTACCATCTAGTTAATTGTCGGTTCATACCTACAGTCATCAAAATTAAATTAATATAACCTTTGATATGTGATATCTATCACATACATTTTGAGTTCAGCTGGAATGCTTCCATTAATGTAAAACGTTGTTGTGAGCAATTGATTTATGATTTGTTTTAAATTAAATGTGCTATTAATTATATTTGGCATCTCAAATTGCTGATATAACAATAATTTGAAGTAAGTAATGTTGTCCTAATGAATGCTTAAATATTTGCAATCTATATTTTATTCTGAGATACAAAATAATAATACCTGCATGTCGATCCCCAATGGATTTGGTGTTTTTCAATTTACATAGTACCTATACCTTACGTATGACATAACGTTTCATCATTGTAGTAGGTAAGGCTGACTGGAAGAGATCGCTATTTAGCGATAAGACCGCTTGTTGTGTTACCTCTACCTTTAAGATTGTGAATTCTTTGTTATATTTATCTGGATGAGCTGTGCAAGAAAGAGTATTGCAGGCAATGTTATTTAGGTACTTATGACACAAATAAATACATTGTGTTACCATGATAATGGCTTGTATTGAAACCGGGGAATGCGATGCAGATTTTTAGCCAAACCGTGAGCATTATTTGATTCAAAACTCTCATTTTAAAAGTAATTAACTTTATAAATATTAGATGTCATATACCAAAGAAAAACGACCAAGATCACCTATGTCCTACCTATGTGTATGTATGTGTATGTATGTGTGACTACTGGAGAAAAATTAAAAGTACAAATCAAAATATTTAGTTAATAAATAATTTGATTTGTGTTTTCACAATATGTTCAATAGATGGCAGCACCATCTCTCTCTAGCTATTCTAGAAAACTGTAAAGTATTCTAATAGGAGGTGCAGGCATGTAGTTAGTGCTTGCCCTTAGAGAATGGTCAAAGGCGCCTAGCCTTGTAAGGGATTGCATATACCCGAGAAATTTGACCGGTGGTTGCTAAGACCGAGTGGCCGAGGGGTACAGGCATCAGCCGCGAAAGCTGAGTACGTGGGTTCGATTCCCACCTCGGACATAGGTGATCTTGGTCGTTTTTCTTTGGTATATGACATCTAATATTTATAATTTATATGGTATTAAGTAGTGTGACTACTGGAGAAAAATTAAAAGTACTAATTAAAATATTTAGTTAATAAATAATTTGATTTGTGTTTTCACAATATGTTCAGTAATTAACTTTCTAAGAAAAGTTAATTGAGAAGCAATGTACTTCAAAATGAATCGTTAATTTGCACTTGACAATGACAGATCGCAGCCACTCACAACGTTTGACAACTAAGCAGTACACGTGTTACATCATAGATCGTTCGGAGGAAATAAACTTAATTGTCGGTTCAATTTGAATGTTTGTTAAAAGTTAATACTTGAAAACGATTGCTGTATGAATGTGTATTACAGTCGCCTCTCGTTAATTCGAAACTCGAAGGACCTATCCAAATGTTACGATTTATCGAGAGTTTGAAATATCAAATGGTCGGAAATATTCGGGAGAAAAAGTTCAAGGTGTTAAGTAATAATCAACTGTTATTTATTAAATGCATTTTTTTTTACATTTCTTCCCACCTACTTTCACTTTTTCGATTATGTCCTTCTTTTCAGCAACCATCAAGCATCTATACTTTCTAGGACTCATAACTAACGTAAACTTTTAATCTGTACACGTAACCAACGGAAAAGTAACTTAACTGAGTGGCAAACAAATATGTAATTAACAACAAATGCTCGTGCAACTTTTCTTACATGTAGGGTACTTGCCTCTTTAATCTCATAACTTTGAATTGTCGAATGTTTGACGTCCACGAGTTCGAATTAACGCGTGGCTTTATTGTGTAGCTATTACTTTTTTGTTTGAATTACCGAGTGTTTAAAAATGTATTGAATTTTTTCGAAATAGCAAGAGATCTTCTAGGGAACTCGTGATAACTTCGAATTATAGAGAGGTTCGAATTATCGCAGGTTTGAAATAACGAGAGTCGACTGTATTACTTATTTTCGTAAAAGTCAGGGTCATGGTAACATACTGTGTATTACACTAAAACGATACTTGTTCCACTAAAAAAGGTACATTTTATTACTAATAACCCATTTTTGCACGATTAAGCTCAATACGTAGTGCCTAAAATCGCTAATAATATCATAAAGTTACTCTAAAAACTCCCAAAAGTGCTATATCAAGAACATTATTGTGTTTTATTATGCAAACGAGCGTAATGTGCTGAAAACGGTAAACTTTCAAGTCTTTTAAGCTACTTTAATATAATCTATTACGTGAAGTTAGGTTTGTTTTCAAGACAATACTGAAAAGTTTAGGGCTTCTAAATAAATTCAGTTTACTAAATTTAGAGTTCTTTACGAGGCGTCAAACATTAAAAGTAATAAAACGCAATGAAATAACGCAATTCTATAATAATACCATTTTAACGCTTTCATGCAAGCAACTTTAATTAAGTGCTTATCTAGGCATTTTCCCTGTTAGGGACACCCAACGCGTGAGTTTAAAAAACGTTAATTAAAGTCAGGTATGTAACGACACTGAAGTTGGTACTATATCTTTAGGAATTTAAACTTGATTGATGTTTTTATATTACAATGTCGCAGACTATTCTTTAAAATTGACAACAGAGTTTTTATTGAAATTTTGTGCTAAATTGTCGTTACAAACCTGACTGCAATTAAGGTTTTTTTAATCTTACGCTAATTGGGTGTCCCTAAAAGTGAAACATATATATTTTTCGAATAAATGTATGATTAGCTCACAAATCAACTTCTAGGGGTTTTTATGACTCACCTAGAACAAATTCAAGAAAACATGCCAAATCTTTATTGCTTTTGAGTAACTAATGAAAAGTATATTCCATTAAAATAATAATGCAAAAATAAACTTCTCTTCATGCTTTATTATACCAAATTGATTAAGTGGCATGTAAATTTATAGTAAAAAATCTAGAAACACTATTGTATGAATCAACGTCCTCGCAAAACAACGTTTCTTAATAAAATCGCGTTTTGTGGATACTAAATAATAATACTTGTATATAATAATAATATGTATTAGTCGAAACTATGTTCTAGTCATTCCTGTAGTTCATTATTTTCTAACAACTTCTTATACATTATTTAAAAATTAATAATTTTCACTATGAAATCCTTACCTTAATACCGAATCAAATTAATTTCCGTTTTACTAAATAAACTGTATTTGAATATACATTTTTATAAACCACCTATAACATATGCTTGTTTTAGGAAAGCTATATTACAAAAGTATAGTATAAGTAGTTGATATCTGCTGCCCACACTCTATTAAGACGTGATGGATCGCTCTCATAAGTTAACGGATAACTGTATCCTTAATATACGGGTAAGTGTCGTTCGCTAAGTCAACAATATATTGTAACAAGTTTGTTCAGTACAATACAGTATTATATAAATTTTCATCACACTTGCTGTCTAAGCGCGCCATTGCTTGCGCGCGTAGCGGGAGTAATAGAAAAGTGAAATTCCCTAGGGAGTAATAGAAATGTCAGTACGTCATTTAATAATATTTTGTCTTAAAACTTATTTTTTTGTCGGCAAGTGTGATGAAAAACATTGTATGCATCACGGTCGGTAAGCGGAATACTAACTCGAGTCATAAAAGCCCTCCGCCTGACGGCGTCGGGCTTCTAACACTCTCGTTAGTAATTCCGTACTTACCTCCCTTGATGCACAATGTACTAATAATAGATCAAATATGAATAGTTGAATGAATATTTTTCACATCAGGGTCGCGTTTTATAAAGTTACATTTTCCAATTTCGCTGTTTGCCTTTCTAACGCACGCACGTATTGGCTAGAAGGAGAGGCAAAAAGCAAAATAAGGGAAAATTCAACACAATTGAATATTAAGTTAGATTTCCCTTATCCTGTAAACATTTCAAAAAGCTATTTAAAATCAGCGTGTTTACAGTTCGTACTTTTTATAAAAAAAACTGTACCCTAGGTACTGTATGGTATTTTAGATTTTTTACCACTAGGTACCACGACACATAAGGTCAGTGCGGCTAAGTCCAGCATATTTTATTTTGAAGGTAAGTCAGTCATATGCTTCTTATACTGTTCAATTAGGGTCGAAAATCAGTTGGTAGACGGAATTTCCTGATAGACGGTCTTACCAGCATTGACCCGAAAATTTATTTTTATTCATAAATTTAATAAGGACCAGACAAAAAAGATTTATTAAAGAAAAGTGCAATTTTTCACGTAACAATTGTTAATGTCCGCCTTACTAAGGCACGCAATTCAGAATGCACTGTGCAACGGGGTGGCTGAAAGTAAATATAAAAAAAACTTGTAAAATGATAAAAATAATAAAGCTAATGATAAAAGTCTAGTCTAGTCAGTTTTTGTGTGCAACATAAAAATAATATCACAAAGTTTTCCCTCCGTCGAGTTCATTCAACTACCACCACCGTTACCGGTTCAATGACCCGTAGTGAAGGGATTGTTATAATAAACTTGCCAAATCTTTATACTAGTACTTATCTCAAAACATCGTCACAAATAATATAGGATGTTTTACTAGGTTGAAACCTCGTGGCCTTTATTTTCATTTATTTATAAGTCACTCTGAGCAATTTTTACCATCGGATGAACTTTGAAATCGCTTACATCATAATCAACCTCTGTCAATACGCTGCTGGGGCCTATTTCTCGAAAGCTTGTAAATTGTAATACAAGCGGAAGTCCTTCTTTATTAATAGTTTTAAAAAGAGACTTCCACTTGTATGACAAGTTACAAGTGTTTGAGAAACGGGCCCCTGGACACGTTATGGCCCGGCCACGACATTGGTCTAAGGCGACCGGCTTAGCGGAAAACCATACGAGCGAGAGGTATTACCCATATCGGCATCCCGCTCTAACTCATGGATTCGCTCGCCGCCGGTCGCCTTAGACCAATGTCGTGGCCAGGCTTTTAGGAGGTAAATGCTCATAATTGTGTCTGAGCAAGAGTGTTGGCGCTCGCAGTAGTGAGTCCACTATGATGATGCTGCTGGCCATCATCACTCTCCTATAAACGAATAAATATTCAGCCAATTCTTATGACACCCACGGGAAGATTTGGGGTGCTGACAAATATATTCTTACCGTCGTCACCACTTATGTGTTCCTTAATTTGGAGCTATATTCAATTGAATGTGCCGGACGGACACCGAAAATATAGTTATAATAATTCGTAGTTAACATTTGTAGTTAACAGTGTACTGATTAACATTTGGCGAAGGTACCATAATAACTACGAGCGATTTCAATAATGTTTCATTTGAAATACCACATCACGAATACAAGTTTGAATTACAGAATCAGCATTGTTTTGGCATGATTGTTTATTAATTAAAGTTGTTGGATCTCTTGGGTACGTTCTTAAACTTGGGGTCTCACGGGCCAGAGGCTAGGATCCGAACGCGAGTTGATAGTTTGTCTGACGTTGAGTGATGAACATTTAAATTTTAATTAAAGGTTGGGTAGAAGTTTACGAGTGTGTGTATGAAAAGTTTTCGTTTGCTTGAACTTGGATAGCTCTTTAGTCAACCGGCTTGAATAATATGAGGCATATTCATGTATAAACTAACTACAAAACAAAACTTAGGTACCTAAATACATATGGATATCCGTCGGAGAACCAAGGTCACCGACATAGCAACGAGGATAAGCAAACTGAAGTGGTAGTGGGCGGGAC
Source organism: Thaumatotibia leucotreta (assembly GCA_025490895.1). Classification (NCBI taxonomy): domain Eukaryota; kingdom Metazoa; phylum Arthropoda; class Insecta; order Lepidoptera; family Tortricidae; genus Thaumatotibia; species Thaumatotibia leucotreta. Next base: position 24,164 of record JALPQI010018940.1, read on the forward strand.
ATGTTTGTCGAAGAGCCGATGTCCGATGGAGCAGACGAGTCTTGGAGTGGAGACCGCGAACGACTCGCCCGGTGGGTCGCCCTCCCGCCAGATGGACCGACGATCTAAAGAAAGTAGCGGGAAGTGGTTGGATGCGGAGAGCTGAGGACCGAGTATGGTGGCACGAATTGGGGAAGGCCTATGTCCAGCAGTGGACGACTATGGGCTGATGATGATGATGATGATGATGAAATACATATTTGAAGACTTTTTTGGTCTACACATCAGTGTCATTCATGGGCTTTGCTGGGATTATATGTTCAAGTGTGGCTGCAGAAACTCACCAGTATGTGACTGCGGAGCTCCCGTGCAATCCATACAGCACATAATCCATAAATCCAGGACTGCCCAAAGAGGAGATACACTGGAGTTGCCCTGAATTTGCTCACTCCTGATGCAGACGCAGCCAATTGGGTGAAGACGCTAGATACAAAACTATAGCATGATATTTGATAAGATTAGTAAGCGCCTAATTTGTAGCCATACGATTAAATAAATAAACTGAATCGCATTTAAGTGATCATGGTAGCCCCCAGGCCATCTGTGCAGTTCGTAGTCGGCTGGTTGTCAGTGGCGCAGGACCGGTCATTGTGGTAATCTTTTAGGAAGACATTATGTTAGTGAACGTCTTACGGCTGATAATGTATTCGGTTGATGACTTAATAATCACTTGACTGTCCCTGGCTGGCAGAGTCTATAAGATTAAGATACCATACCTACTTATTCTGTTCACGAGTAAAGCCTAACAACTTACTATTTGACCCTCGCCATGTTGCGGATTTTCAGTGACACTAATTTATTTTACTGGCAATGATTACTGTTTGACATCAGGCGTTGAATGTCATAGAATGTCACCGATGTAAACAAAAATAAAACATATCGCGACTTAAACGATTTTATCATAAAAATTCCGAAAAAGATACCAATAGAAGAAAGAAAAATCGTCTTAAATACAATAAAATATTTAAACCAAAGAAAGGACGAAGGATTGAATAGTATTCCATTGGAAAATGTTTTGCAATTGGTTACTGACATGACCGGTACTGACATTTTATAGTGCGGTTGTATTTGAATTGGTTAGTTGTTATAATTAAACTTAATAGATTTTATTTTCTCATTTAAGATGTATGTAGATCGACGATTAAAAATATTTCTAAAAATAAAGAAGCGACTTTGCCAACTGTACAAAATAAAGCCCCACGCAAAAAGAAAATTAATATAGATGACTTCGATAAATGTGTCATACGACATAAAATTCATGAATTTTATGCCGTGCGAAAACAAGTACCAAGTATCAAAACTCTGCTTATCGCTTTGAAAAAAGACATTGGATTTACAGGCAGCAGAGACTACTTACGAAAACTGATGCACAGTATGGGATTCAGATATAAAAAATGCAAAAACGAAGATCAAACTTCATCAGAGCCAGAATATCAAGAATACATAAATATTGAATATTTGGAATCGGATTTTGACGAATAGGTAATATTACAAAGCTTTGATTCTCTGTAATCAATTTTTTGGGATTAAAAATATCAAC
>JALPQI010018941.1:0-26727 GCA_025490895.1 Thaumatotibia leucotreta
GTTATTAAGAGGATATATATTATAAAGAGTATATTACTTAGTCGAAACTCTACAATCGGCAATAGGTAGTTTTGATGGTGGATGTTAACGGCCGTTTTACTTTTAGGGACACCCAAGACGAAGAAACTTGGTTTTGGCATTAATTTTATTAACTATAAGAGACACACCAATAATTTTAAAAACGCGATAAAGTTTAAATTCTACTATTTCATACAGAACTGTCGTGTCCCTAAAAGTGAAAATGTCCAAATGCATGGCATAACATCAATTTCTGCGGACCAGTATGCTACGAGTGCTACGCCGTAGCAATGCACCATAACGTAGCATTGTAATATCGCTACGTAGCGAAAATTATTCGTAGGTGTCGTAGATGTAAGACTGTAAGTAGGTAGGTAAATTCACGCGCTTTCACATTTAGCGCCGGGACCTCCCGAGGGCTCTCTCTAGGATGTTAATTTTCGCTACAAAGCGAAAAATCTCGGGATCGGCTACGAGCGTAGCGCGTAGCACTCGCTAGCACTCAAAGTGTTAGGCTTGCATTGAACAAATTACAAACGAATGCCTACGTTTAAAATGAAATCATGTATTGCCCATCCCCAGGAAATGAAGTTCACATAATTATGAAGTAAATAAGTTATGTCTGTAACCTGCGTAGCGACTGTACAGTATATCAATATCGTATGTATAGCGACTGTATGTATACGAATGTATATGTATGTATAAGTAGGCATTTTCACTTTTAGGGATATCCAATTAGCATGAGATTAAAAAAATCTAATTGCAGTCAGCTTTGTAACGATATTTAGGAATTTAATTATAATTTACACCAAATACCGTTTATAATATTAACACCAAAACCAAGTTTTAATTATAATAAAAAATAAAATAAAATAAATATATCTTGGAACATCATAGGTACACAAATCGACCCAGTCCCACGGTAAGCTCAATTAAGGCTTGTGATGCGGGTACCAGGCGACGATACATGTAATAGATAGATGCAAATATGTAGATACTTAAATAGATACACAGCCATGACCAAGGAAAAGTATTTGTGATAAATAAGTACACAAATAATGCCCTCGCCGAGATTCGAACCCGGAACCACCAGCTTCGTAGGCAGGGTCACTACCAACTAGGCTACGGAGGCTGACAATTGAAATTTAGTGCTTAGTTGTCGATACAAACCTGACTGCAATTAAGGGATTTTAATCTGACGCTAATTGAGTCTCCCTAAAAGTAAAGCTCATATCGTACCCTAGCCAGCCGCTGGTGTCAAACGGGAAGTAGCCAGTGAGCTCCACCTTCTGGCCCGACAGCTTATTGACGAGAGGGGAAATGCCGAACATTGCGCCACACATGTAGATGGAGCCGTGGTACATCATCAGCAGCCGTGACATCGTCAAGGCGTCTTCTCGCAGCACCTTCTCGTCGTAGGCGTTACGCGCCGCGAACAGAGGGCCTTCAATTTTCAGAGGATACAAGATTTTATTAAAGTACGTGAGATACATAGTTTTAAAAACAACCTGTGTGTCAGTAACTAGCAATTTTTTTAATTCTAACGTGAGACTCAAACATACTTATTATTCTTATTAAAATATTAGCGATCCGGGTTACTCACGTATTTAAGTCGATGATTGCTCGACACGTTTTTAAGAGGGTACGCGTCGACCTTTGGCCGAGGGTGCTCCGGACGAGGTCGTGTTCTATAATATTTTAACTATTAAACTTCCGGTAGGCAACTGGCCAACTTCAATACTTAGTTGAAACCAGTAAATAAGTTGCCCACCATCACAGTTACCAAGGTGTATCTAGTGTACCTACGCACGTTTTCAGCCAATAGTAATTAATACCTAGGCACAGAGTAGCCATCAGGTATATCGTAGTGACCACTGTTCTCAAAAATATCTGAATTCACTAAATACGTCATGACAACAAAGCTGCCTGCTTTAATATTTGTTAACACCCTGGTTGCTCCGACAGTGATAAGTGTGATGCTGATGACATACGGTACTCAAATACTGTCCTACAATGGACCTCATAAGAAGCCTCAAAGTCACCCATTAAGCAATGGATAGTGCTACGCTGGGAGTCTCTCCACGAAATTGTATTGGAAATGAAGTCATCGACTTCGACAGCAGAACTAAAGTAACCGATATAGCTCCGAATCGCTAAAGAAACTTAAGTGGCAGTGGGCTGGGCACATTGTACGTAGTCGTAAAACCGATGGTTGTTGGAGCGGAAAGGTTCACGAGAGGTGACCGCGTACCGGAAGGCGCAGCGTGGGTAGGCTCCCACGGGATGGACTGCTGACGTCCCAGGAGTCCGCTACATTTGGGTGACACAAGGCAGGACTTCAAATCAGTACTTAGTGTGCGGAGTATCCTCGTCAATGGTGCCGTACGCAACATGATGATGACGATGGCTGCTTTAATATATCTGGGTGCTTAGACAAGTCGCCAATCGCTAACGCTTAACCATCAATCGTAAGCGAAAGGCAGCTAACTGTCTTTGTCGCACTGATAGAGTGACAGAGAGGGATAACTACGATACGCTACTAAGCGCTAGCGATTGGCAACTTGGCTAAGCATCCTGTATGCTAAGCACATGATTGGCGCGACAGTATCTCGCCGCGAGATAGTCTATCCGTCCCTCTTTTGTTAATATAGCTAGAGAAGGACGGGAGATCTATCTCGCGGCGACATACTGTCGCACCAATCATGTGGTAAGCCTGCTGATGGCGACTATTCAACTATTATACCTTCTATAGTGTCAATGAGGCGGTCTATGCGCCAACTGCGCGCGTTGAAGGCCACCTGCTTGCCCAGAGTGTTGAGCGTCGTCAGCAGCACGAACAGCGTGTTCACAACTTGCTCTATGCTGTGGCGGGCCTGCGTTGGTTCTTTATTACACTTCACAGTATTTTATACAGGAAAAAAATAATTAGGTAATTAATAATGCCTAATAAAAATAATTATGCCTTGAGGTAATTCCGGAAATCACAGGAAGATCACTCGTAATTAATTATTTACCTGCATCGTCTTAAGTCTCTACATCGTCTACTTTTGAAATTACCCGGCGTTTTTTAACATTCGGAATTATCCCAGTACACCCTAGCAGCTAGTATACAGTGTGGCCTATAAAAAGAACATATCTAGCCGCTGCCAGTGAGGTTTTGGGTTTACTCAATACAATTAAACAAATGTCGCTAATAAAACAAAAAAAAAAGTAAAAACAAAGCAATAATTAAAAAATTAAAAATTACAATGTTACTCAAACAAAACAACACCAACACTAAAAATTAAATTAAGTTAAATAAAAATTCAATTAAATTATAAAATAAAAATTAAATTAAATTGTAAAATGTCAAATCAAAATTAAATTAAATTAAATTATTATACATAAAACAGGGCTGATGAAGTTTGTTCTAGCGTCTCATGAGTGGGCAGTCTATTCTGTCAACAAATGCATTTAGGAGACTGTTGGTGCTATCCTGCAATCTATGCAATAGGGACGCCACTCTTTTACGCATAATAGCATAAAAGTCATCCGTATGGGCCTCAGCGAACATCCCAGATGCACTGCAGTACCGCGGCAGGCCCAGCAGTATCCTAAACGCATTATTATATTGAACACGCAGGGCGTTGTACGATCGCTGCGTGAAGCCGGTCCACAGGCTGCAAGTATAAAATGTCTGACAATATGATTTAAATAACGTGACCTTGACGTCACTGCTGCACTTTGCAAACCTGCGTACCAGCATATTGCATCGAACCGCCAACGCCCTACGTTCCCGCTCTATATCGATACTGTCACAGAGGTCCTCGGTGAGCCAGTGACCCAGGTATTTAAACTGCTGCACTCTGCGCAGGACGGCACCATCCAGCACAACAGAAGGAACTTCCTCCACCTTCTTACTGCCCGTCCTGAAAACGAGTAGCTCGCTTTTCGCAGTGTTATACCTGAGTCCATGTCTCCTCGCATACTGCTCACATATCGAGACGAGCTTCCTCAGCGCACTGATAGAGGGAGCCAGCAGCACCATATCGTCAGCGTAGCTTATGTTGTTGAGACAAGTACCGCCAATGTGACATCCGACGTTGGCGCCGCTGAGTTCCCCAATCAGTCCGTCTATATATATATTAAATAGGGTCGGAGAAGTAACCCCCCCCCCCTGCCTCACTCCACATTCCAGCGTGTAATCATCCGAGTGTACGCCCGCCCCCATCGCACAGAGTTGATTTGGTTACTATACCAGTATTTGAAGATCTCAATCAAATCAAACTCTACTTATCAACTAACCTACCTAGCTACGTATTTAATATCGACCCTCCTGAAACTTCTAAAAACTTCCTAGGGGATCTATCCTGAGGCCCTAAACCTCACGGGCAGGTGCCCAAGTTGGCTAAAAAATAAGTGCATTCCAGGCACTGCGCTTATTTTTTTGCCAACTTGTATAATAGGGGAGACTGTTGTGGTTGTTTCACGGGTTGTTTTTTACAGCGGCCATAACAGAAAACTGAATGAAGCAACACCTAGTCGGTCCGACAAGTCTGCCATAAAAGTTTTGACGTTAAGAAAGCTATCAGGTACATATAACTCTATATATGGTTTTGGAAAATTATTGTATTGTTTTCGCACAAAGCCTCGTAATATGTGAAAAAAGGTATGAAAAAAAAAACATGTCAAAAACACGCGACCGATTCTAGCAATTTTAGGCCCTATTTAGTTTTAATTTGTGTTCTATGGGTTTTTCCTCGCAAAACCAATTTTATTTACCAATGCCTTCATTTCGTGATATGTACCTACTCTTTACGCGTTTTTAAGTGAAATAGTAAAATATAAAATTTTCTAGATTTGACCATCTGAAGTACGAGCTTCTTAGAAATCTACATTCTAGCTTTAAAAGATGTCCTATTATAGAGGTTACATAAAAACCAAAATGTTACATTCAGATACTTCTACAATATGGTTTTCTATCAGTTTTGTGAAGCATGTTTTCACAAATTGTCTGCGTGCTGACTACGGACGAGAATCTCAAGTTTAAAAGGAATGGCACAAAATGTTTTTTCAATTTTATCACCATAAAATAAGCTTTCAGAACATGTTTACGTTTTTTAACCGACTTCAAAAAGGAGGAGGTTTACAATTCGTCGAAATCTTTTTTTTTTTTTATGTATGTTCCCCGATTACTCGAAGACGCGTGGACCGATTTGAAATATTATTTTTTTGTTTGAAAGGGTTTACCTTCTAGTTGGTCCCATTGTCACCGAATCCAGATCTGATGATGGGATCCTGGAGAAATCGAGGGAACTCTTCAAATGTTGTAGGCACACATGACATTTTTCATTTATTTTCGAAGACTAATCAAGTATTTGCATCTAGTCATGAACATCTTAAGTTGGTGATCTGATGACGGAAGGTACAACTCTTTAGGAGTTGGGGGATAATTCTTTAAGTATAACATATTTCGTGTATTTTGGAAGCTATTTGAGTATTTGCCTTTAGGTGGTCATCCTTTCATGTTGGTGAGCTGATGATGTAAGGTACAACTCCTTGGAGATTAGGAGTTGGGGGATAATTCTTTAAATATAACATATTTCATATATTTTGGAGGCTATTCGAGTATTTGCATTTAGGTGGTCATAGTCTCATGTTGGTGAGCTGATGATGAAAGGAATAACTCCTTAACGATTAGGGGTTGGAGGATCATTCTTTGTATATAACAAATGTCATACATTTTCGAGATCTATTCAAGTGTTTGCTTAGTAGTTATGACATGTCGGTTAGCGGTTAGTGATTCTTTAAATAATATTGGCATGCTAAGTCTGTTACCTTTGAAATTGTTTTTGTATTCATATAAGTTCGCCAGTTCAGGTTTTATGGCCTACTACAGTGCAGTACATTCTAATTATAAGTATTTAGAGCATATTGAATAACGATTTTATATGTACACTACTAAAAAGCAAAAAATAAAATATTTTAAAAATAAAAATAAAACCGCCTTCAAAAATTCGCCCGAACTAAAAAGTTAAAAATAATTTTGGTTCCTACTTCTTAGGATTTCCTACCCAAACCTTTAAACCTTTTACCCTATTCATTGAAATAAAACATTATGGCTAGGTACCCTACAGATTTCTTAGAAGTCGGTGCCAAGCCAAATATGTTCACTTTGCGAGTACTTATATGTATTTGATAGAGCTTTGTAACTTACTGTCACTCCGGTTATGCTTTCATGAAAATGACTGAGGCAGACCATTCTGTTGATAAAAGCGTAATCGGAGTGTCAGTAAGTTACAAAGCTCTATCTAATATATACCTATGAACGTATTCGGCTTGGCACCGACTTCTAAGAAATCTGTAGGGTACCTAGCCATAATGTTTTATTTCAATGAATAGGGTAAAAGGTTTAAAGGTTTGGGTAGGAAATCCTAAGAAGTAGGAACCAAAATTATTTTTAACTTTTTAGTTCGGGCGAATTTTTGAAGGCGGTTTTATTTTTATTTTTAAAATATTTTATCGTATTCGACCTTTGTACTATGTTTTACAAGACAAAATCTTTATGACAGAACTTAAGGACCGACTAGGTATATACGTCGATCAGTTTGAAAAGATCGGAAGTGGTAAAGCTAACAATATTAATGAAGTATTTTCATTTGAAGATTGCTGTACCCTTGCATGGCCCATATTTGCTGTGTGCATTAAATACATTTTACACTTGGATTTTGATTTATCCTAGGAGAGTAAATTTAATAATGGTAGAGCGACCCACTCGTTAGAAAAACAGTTGTTTCAGAGACTGATATTATGTTATTTTTAGATACTTTACCTGAATAACTCTTATGACATGCTGCAAATTATAAATGATAACCAAAACGCAGACAACAGCGCGATACGCGGTGTGCAAGACACGCTTCACTTCTGACGACGGTTTTGGGACGACTTTGAAATAAGCTACATATGCGAGCGAGTTGAAATGGGGCCTAAAAGCCTGGAATGTGGAATACATGTTTTTCTGGGTATCTGTATCTATATCCCAAATATCGCCTTTCCCCACGAGACCTAAATTAAATTTGGCGCGTTCGTAATAACCTCACCTATTTACTTCGTTAATGTAGTCTTGTTAATTAAGTTGTTGAGTGTAAGGCGTTAAACTGATTTAAAATGTACCAGTATTATACAGCGTGCTTATTTTATTATTTAGGTAGGTGAATTTAGTCGGTAGTGTTTTTGACAATTGAGTAGCCATCCTTAACATTTATGTTCCGTAATTTAGTATATTTTGTGACTGGGTAGTTTTGTAGTTGTGTTTTATCTTAGAAAGATATACCAAATTGCCACGAACCCTGTAAAGTGATCGAAACTTCGGGATGTAGTTAAATTAATTCATATACCTAATGTGATAAAATCCGTTTTAGTTTTATTTCACCAATTACTATCGCGGCAAACGAAGAAGATATAAAAGAAGTTTATCTTGACCAAAAAGATAATATTCATTTTTATTAAAGACTGGCGTATTTGCTATTTTAGTTGCGATGTACCTAGACAGTACCCACCAGCCGTCATTTCAATCATTTCATAGCAAATTAGCACATAATCCGAGGGCTTACCACGAACCAAGTTCGACGAATTGCCTATCACACTTACGTACGAATGTCGAATATACAAGTGCAATAAAGAGGTAACACGTCGAACGTGGTTTGCGATATACCCTCTGGCCCTCAGCCCGGATCTGTAAATCTCCGTATTAAAGTTGCCGATTTCTAAAAACGAACTTTTGACAGTTTAGAAATGAGCCTTACATATAGGCAGTTAAGACGTCGGAAAAATGGTCTTACCCTCATATTAATAAGGATTAATCTATAACTGTCAAAAGTTCATTCTTAGAAATTGGCAACTACCTACAAAGTAAGTCCTCCACTGACAAAGTTTCTAAATAGGAGCACCGGGGGGACTGAAAAACCTAATAAATATATATCATTTTGGCCCGGCAAGATGCAACGTATGCGATTATTCTATTTTCATTAGCCTTGGCCACCTCCTATGAATTCAGCCATTTCCGTAAAACTTATGACAAGCAGCCTGTATAAGGCGACAAATCAGTCACAGGGTGTTTATTTCGCAAGCCCCTTAATGGGACACTTAGGTACTAATGTACCAATCACGTCAATTAGGCGGTAATTAAGTTGTTTTACGAGCAACAACTGCTAGTTTAGCGTTGGCGTGGTGTTTAATATTAAATGCGGGGTTTATGATAATTATAGGTCGGATTTACAAGGGACATTCGTGTTTATTAAAAATTTCTTTCTACAACTTAGAGAAACATGGATAGCTACGATAAATAAGGACATGAAGTTGGAAATGTAACATCTGAGACAACCCGGGACAGTGTCCTGGCGAAGAAAGACTAGGAGAGCCGACCCCAAATGATGGGATAAGGCTAGGTTGAGAGAGAGAACTTAGAGAAACAAGGGGTTTCTGATTCATTGACAAAATTGTCTCTTCCACGAAACTAGTGAAATATTTTCGAAATTCGGTTTTGTTCGTGATGGTTGTTATTAAATCGATTTGAGATCATTCATAATACTTACACGCGCATTCATAAGGAAATCGAGATCTTATTCTATGCAGTGTATAAGTTTATTTAGGTTCGAAATTGTATTAAGAACTGACTGATTTTACAAACCCCAGTTAACAGATCATTTTTTGACTGATGTGATGACCACAGATTTTTTTTTATATATTATTCTACTAGTTTGTCGGTGTGATTCATATTTGTGTATACGAAATAGCAAACTTTTAATACTAAGTAATGGTCACTGAGCTATGCTGCGGACAGATAGCGATTCCTAGTTTGTTTTACTACGGAATCCTAAAAACGATCCTGTACATAGGTGAATATCTGAGCGTTTCAACCGCCTAATTTTGGTGGGTTCATTTTTGTCGAGGTATCTAAACGTCTCAATGTTATACTTCGTCATTTGTATAAGGCACCGTACCTCCATGAAATGGCAAAGTAGCACATTGTAAAGAATAGAAACTTCGGCAAAAATGATGCCACCAAAATTAGGCGGTTGAAACGCTCAGATATTCACCCACTGTAGTCACTGCCCGTCCAGGATGCATCTGTATCTCAGAATCGTGAGAAAAAATATGGGCTGAAGTTTTTTTTTCAGATGTGTTGCAGTTACTTATAAAAATCATATTTTAAAGACAAACGGGTCTTAATCGCGTAAACTTACGTTTAATTATATCCTGACTTTTCGGGCATGACGTTACGCCCGTGGTCTCAGGCAGACTCAAACGAAACGTCAGGATATAATTAAACGCAAGTTTACGCGATTAAGACCCGTTTGTCTTTAAAATATAAGTGATAATCGTGAAAGTTTAAATCATTATACTTACAAAAATATCCATGGCTATTCAACGCGGAAACGCTGCGAGTGTTATGGGCACTTTTGCACCGGGAACGACGATGGGCGGCTTATTTTCTTAATAATAATATGTTATTTTTAGTCTTTTTGTTTTTAAGTTAGTTTTAATTTTAATTGTTTAGTTTTAATTTGATAGTTGACGTTAAATTTAATTATGTTGTTATTTATTCTACAGCTATCACATTATTTTATAAATATTTCCCTATTTTTATACAATAAAGTAATAAGGTCTTACAAAAATACTGATAAAAATATTTATATATTTTTATCTGTTAGCTTCTGTACAGTGAACGTGATTTTGGTACCTACGTAAGCCTACATACAGTAATAAACATACAGAAAATGTAACACATATTACTTACTATAATTGTTAAAGATCAAAGGTAGCTTTATTTAATTTAATTTTCTACTGAAATTTTAGTTTTTTTCTTTGGTATATGACATCCAATATTTATAATTTAATTTTCTACTTTATTTTAAGGCTTTAAATAAGGATCGACTTCACGCAAATAACACAGAAAGGTATAGTTTTAGGAATAGTCTTTATTAGTCTTAATTATTGTAATACATTATGATCGATCAGAAAATAAACAATTATTACACATATTTGGCATCCAGCTCTGGCCGAACATCTGTAATTTGCTTCAGGAATGTGAGACGAGTCCGCGGTCGCACTTCACGTTTGTACTACTCTTAGTAAAATGCCTTCACCAAGCTCCCTGCCGATGACTTTAGCTTGGCCAACCATGCGTGCCAATAGAAAAGTGCTTTAAAACATACTATCATATTAAAAGGTGATAACAGCTGAGTATAGTATGGTTAGTTCACTCATTTCTAGTGATACGGTAAGTCGGTCCAACAATATTAACAACTAAACCAACAAGCGCATCGATTTAAACATTAAACAACCCTACGCGCGTTCACAATTTGGGTATCTCCCATGGCCAAATATTTGTTTATCGAATTGAACGTTTCGAATACTTATTAGTACGTTTTTTCCGTAACGGGATATTGAGATTTAAATAATTTTCATATATTAGATTAAGTTTGTTCCATCCCGAATAATGAAAGAACGTACTAGCCACTCACACGATGCATGTAGCTGCGGCTACATGATGTCACTCTTATTTCACATAACAATAGAGTCTATCGCAAAATTAAAGCACGCGAGTGGCTAGAGGCATAGATAAATTACCAAGAGTTTAGAATTGTATATGTAGAGGTATCGTGTGTTTGCAATGAATTATATGTTTTCTTGATTCTTGTACAGTCGACGTCAAAGATATCATTACGGTTTTGGTGCCAAAAATATATTTACACGACCTTAACGTCGTGTATAAAGTCGTGTAATAGTTATTTTGCCTCGTTGGTACTGCCGAGATAATTAGATTTTCCTCGCATAATGCATTGTAAAATGTTGTACGATTAACATGTTGAAATATAGGCTTTTTTTAAATCGTGTCGGTTTTCGCCCTTGTATCATAAATAACTATTTTGGCATCTAAACTTTGACGTCGGCAGTACTGTCATCATTTGACTAATAGTAAAGCTGATTGAAAATACACAAGATCCACAATAAGAGGTCCAATTTTTAGTAACACCACTACAAATGCGATTCCAAGCTCTCGCTAATTTATTTCCAAGACGTCACAATAGCTTAAGGGGTAGGTCAAACGGGGGTAGACCTCACAATTCTACGAACAGAGCTGCTGTCTCTCACTGGGCACCGCGCCGCGGGCCGGATCACTCTATTAAAATCTCCGGGCACTGTCTCTTAGGGGACGTCTCTTCGCCGACGGGTTCTTTCCTCTTGAGCGGGTTGGGGGCATTGTCCTTGTCGTCGTCGGGTTCGGGGTGGTCCTTGTCTGGTGGGGGCACACACACGTCGAGGCGGTGCGTGTGTGTGTGCGTGGGGCAGGGCTCGGCGTCGGCGCCGGTTGGCTCGCCAGTCTCGCGCGAGGCGCGCAGGCGCGCGGCCGCGTCGCCGGCGCGCTTGCTGAGTGAGATGCGCGCCAGCACTGCGCGGTGTAGCTGCACGATGTCGCCGGGGTTGCCCTGCAATGTACATTACAATTAGACCCTTTTGGGTATTCAAATTGTCAGCCTCCGTAGCCTAGTTGGTAATGACCCTGCCTACAAAGCTGGAGGTTCCGGGTTCGAATCCCGGTGAGGGCATTATTTGTGTATTTATTTATCACAAATATTTGTTCCTTGGTCATGGCTGTCTATGTATTTAAGTATCTATTATATATATCGTCGCCTGGTACCCACATCACAAGCCTTAATTGAGCTTACCATGGGACTAGGTCGATTTGTGTAAGATGTCCCAAGATATTTATTTATTTATTCAAATCAGCAAAATACTCTTGAATTTTTTTTAATGGGATTTACTCCAGTGGCCTATACCACAAAACTTAACAAGCGTACAATTCTACAAAATTGTATAAATTCCCATATAAAAAGTTGTCAATTTTGTAGAATTGTACGCTTGTAAAATTTTGTGGTATAGGGGCCAGGTTGGCAGCATAACTAAAAAAAAGCCCAGTGTGACAGGTCACAGTATTTCGTGGAAGGCAGTTTTACGTGCTATACAATAACCATATATTTATAACATCATAATGTTCCGAAATCTCTTAACTTCATTGAGTATTGTTTGTCCCTTTCGGTCTTCGACATATTCACAGACGTTTATGAATAAAGGGATAAGTACTTAAAAAGAGCAAAGCAGGACAAATACTCATGTTAGGTATCTTCAATGATTAGTTGAGGATGCATTTGTGAAAAATCAAAGGGTTTTAACTGGTAGCCAGATCCGTTAAGATCCTGAGACTAGGCACGCTGTGGATTTTATAGATATCTTATCTTTTATGGACTTCGAAACATTTTTTTAGTTACCTATTTAATTATTGAGTTTCACGCTACTTATAATTATAAAATTGTCTTAGCTTACCATAATAAGGAATAATTTGACTTGATGTGTAGCGTCGGTGGCGGTGATCCGCAGCGACTTGGAGCCCGCGCGCTCGGCCACCATGTCGGGCCAGATCTTTGTGTTCAGCACCACGCGTAGTGATCTACCGACAATAAATAACGAATATATTGTTATAAATATAATTAAACGGTAACTAACGTAATAGTCACTACGCGCGACATGTTTCCGAGAGCCTAGCATATCGCGCGTAGTGATTAATCACGAAATACGTGAGTTTAACCGTTTAGTTATATTTATAGTAATTATGTCTCACGAAAATTTTAATTTGAATATATTGTTGTTGAAACTTTATTTAAATCAAAAGTCACAAAATTCTTACGTGGGTATTACGATGTTTTGTCATTGTGCATTGATTTGTCATCTTCAATTCTAAACTTCATCTTAAATACAGGGTTACTTTTTCACCAGTACAAAAAATCAACATACGTAATAGTAGTCCAAGTTACAGAATACTAGCATTTTTTGTTACTACCCCTTTAGAATAAAAAACTAAAATACCAATATTTTAACTTATCCGCAAACCTAACAACAAATTTGGACGTATTACGCATTATCAATGTGCATAACTAGCAAAACACACGAACTGGCAACTGTTTGTTTACAACGTCATCGCACGCGGCATGGCGGGTTGGAAAAGCGGTGGCGGTAGTGTGCACCGGGTATCAACTTATGATTATGACTTGGCAAAAAAACTTGATCCCAAATCCTCCTTCATACTTGCACGGGCTTAGGACCGTCAATAAAGATTTTTTCTGTGTGTGAAGTTTGTCGAATGTTTTAAATTATGTCTGGGAAACGTGATAAAATTACAAAGTAGGTCAGAAACTTTCTTCATTGAGGCGTATTTAAAAATTTGAAATCAACTGTGTACAATGATTGGAATCAAAAAACATACCTAATTAATGGAGTCCATTTCTCATACTAATTAATTAATTCTCATTACTGTTTCCTTCGATATTTCCCAACACAAGTCTGTAGTTCTCACTTTTAAGTTCATCAAATGCACTTATTATTTGATTTTTTAAGTCTTCCTAATTTTGGGCCTCTTCAATGTATACCCTCCGTTTCACCTCACCCCACAAAAAAAAGTCACACGGGGTCAAATCTGATGACCTGGCTGGCCATGGCTATAACACTGGCATTTTCCAGGCGGGGCACACTTTCTTCAGCGTATAGCCGCTGAGCTGCCACTGTATTTTCCCCAATGAGAAAATAACTACGAACTATTTCGTACGAGCAATTTCCGACTGAAGGTAGTACAATACGGCGCGCGTGCACACACCTACGTCAACGGTGGGACTGACCGTGACCTAGACACCGAGATAAGATAACTGCTATATTGCCAACTCGTGCGCCGGCCGGCAGGTCGCTCACCCCTTTCCGCCGCCCTCTACGTCCCGCACCCCGTTGACGTCTTGTCATTAGTGAGCCCATTATTTTACATTTGCATGAAGGATACATTAATAATTAATGAAAAAAAAATGTCAATTTTATTTGATACATGTAATCTATTATCGATACCAATTATGTGGGAAAATTTATTGTACCGGTGAAAAAGTAACCCTGTATAAAATAAGTAACCCTAGAAAGTTTATATCGCGGAGCTCAGTATCACCACAATGAGATCTGCATCCAAAGAATCCTCAAATTATTCGGCCACAAAACGTGGCGGAGATACACATTAGAAAGATGCATCATTACTGCGAGTGTCGATGGACGAAGAAGCACCCAGTAGATGGACGGATGTGGTTCAAGATATTATCCAATCTTCACTCCAGGCAACCATAAATATATATGGCCGAAGATCGAACAGCCTGGAGAGCAGTGACAGGAAGGATACCGGAGTCAGATCCCTCAGACATGAGACCATGACTTAGAAGAAGAAAGTTTTCGTAACAGTTTCACGAACTCGAGTTTTGACTACATGATGTCTCAAGGCCTGAGTCGCGTCTTATAATGCAAAACTGCAATCAATCGAGTACTCACTAACACTAGTGGACTAACCAAGCAGATACTTGCACCATCACCGTCAGTTATCGAGGCGAAACCGCAGTACAGCTACCGTCTCTGAGCCTCACGCGAGCAGACAGTAAGACAGGACAGGCTGCGTAGCCAACATGTCAATCGTTAACGCTCAATCCTGAACGAAAGGCGTTAGTCGTTTTTGTAGCACTAATAAGAAAGAGTAACACAGAGAAAAAACTACGATACGGAGTAGTGTTAGCGACAGCGTCAACGAACAATAGGATCCTATTTCACCATAATTACCAGTGTGACAATTGTAAAATATATTTGTTACTGACGTCACAGGCCTCCGTAGGCTACAGCTACCACTTATTATCGGACGGTCAATGTGCTTTTATGCCACGAACATAAATAATATTATAATAACGTTATTCCATCGTTAATATACTACTTTTTATTTTCCGAAATCTGTGACAATAGTCGCTAGATTTAGTAACATTTTCATTACTTGACATGAGGTTCGGCTTATGTCGGAATTTCGTTATAACTGTAGTGTTTTATGTGACAGTTGTAATTTTGCTTCGCAAAGAAGTATTTAGTTACTGCTGATTTATATAGTTTCTGTACTACGTTTTATGTTGGTGGCAATCAAACTCACGGCTTTTCCGATATCCAAACTAGACGCCCCCGATTGGAGAAAGAGTAAATTTACAATTGTAGCACTTGTCGACGTGGCGTAATTGGGGCCAGCTGGGAAGTTGGAAGAGGAAGTAACTCACCCGGCCACTCGCGCCACAAGTCTGGACGCGTCGGCGCCGTCGGCGGCGTCGTTGAGCCGCAGCACGCCGCGGCCGCGCTCCCGCCAGCTGCCCGTCTCCCACGCGAATAGCCGACAGGATAGCTGAAATTATACAAGTTTATTAGTGACTAGCGACCCGCCCCGGCTTCACACGGGTACTATACCTACATAAAAACCTTCCTCTTGAATTGCTCTACCTATTAAAAAAGATCTCATCCAAATCCGTTGGGTAGTTTTAAAGATTTAAGCGTACAAAAGGACATAGGGACAAAAAAAGTGACTTAATTGAAATTGTGAAGCGTAATTGAACTCTCACATCTCACATATCTTAAGGTCACAGTACACATTGGTCCATTCTGGGCTCATTAATAAGGAACGCGACTACGCGATGGAGCGTGTACGCAAGATTGTTTTGCCTTTTTTTATATAACGGCATCCTTAACCTTTTTGACGCCACTTCAAATACAAAACTGTCACTCACACGCCACGCAAAGATTTCAAAACTAAAATTTAATTTTACGCACATGCGTGTAGGTCTATATTACTCTGTGGATCTAGACTTATATATCGGTCTTTGGCGTATTCATGCCAATTGATATCAATCGTTGGCATCCAAAAGGTTAAATTGATCTACATTGGACCAGTGCGTATGGCGAGTGTTATATCGTAAAGTCACTAGCAATTGTCAGTTTTGACATGATCAATGATCAATAGGCTTAGAACATGATTAGAGCGACAATATGTCGCCGCCAGATAATATAGTTAGTAAAAGACGGGAAATCTATAAGCGTACAGAAATTATTACAAATGAAAACACTTATAAGTTTTTTGACAGACTATTGTTCCATGTAATCTGGGGCATATAAAGTCTCAATACATTTACTTCCGTTTCATGACTTATTGATAAGACTAAAAAAGAATAACAATACTTGTCGGCTTGCTAAGTTAAGAGAGATGAATAAATAAGGGGGTTAGATTGCAATGCTATTAGAATGCCTTGTCCGAATCTGTGTTTCTGCAATTTCTGCATGTGTACAATCTGAATATTTTCAAGGCAAGAGTCAATAGGTATCTCCTAGGTAAGCGTGCTTCACTGTAGACTGCATCATCACTTACCAGCAGGTGGTCATGGTTACACATCTACCTATGTGCCAATCAACTTTTAGATGGACACTATTTTGTCCGGTATCAAAGGTAGCAATTTCATCAAGCTTGCTAGAAAAATGCTTATACATTGTACATGCGTTAAGTCTCACACAAGTTCACACCAATACATTTAGGTTCCTATGGTTTTTGATTGTAAATATGTGTATAGTATTAGTTGACGTACATTTGTAAGTTCATGAAAAGTAACACAGGATACAGAAAATATGTCGATGTAACAGTTCATTGTCTCCAATACTGAATAGTGAAATAGTACATTACGACACAAGTGCGAAAAACATGAAATTCGAAACGAGTGGTGATGTTTCTGTTCTCTCAGTCGGTCGTGTTTTAAATCGATACGAGTTACGAATTTCGTTTATGAAACGTGTCTCGTACAACGTTTTTTAGTGCAGATGGCCCTCCGATGTTTTGGATCTGACGTAAAATGACACACTTCTCGCACTAGAGCCTAAAAATGGCACCATCTGTACTAAAAAAAAAATATTGTAATAGTTCAGTGAATGAAGAAGGGCACCTGCAGCACGTTGACCTCGTCCTCCTCGCCCGTGGTGGTGGTGACGGCGGGCGGCGGCGGCCGCGCCTGCGCGCGCTCGTACTCCGCCGCCGCGGCCGCCAGCCCCGCGCCGCCCGACCCGCCCGCTGACTCCTGCCACACATCAACAAGCCCACCTGCAGCACGTTGACCTCGTCCTCCTCGCCCGTGGTGGTGGTGACGGCGGGCGGCGGCGGCCGCGCCTGCGCGCGCTCGTACTCCGCCGCCGCGGCCGCCAGCCCCGCGCCGCCCGACCCGCCCGCTGACTCCTGCCACACATCAACAAGCCCACCTGCAGCACGTTGACCTCGTCCTCCTCGCCCGTGGTGGTGGTGACGGCGGGCGGCGGCGGCCGCGCCTGCGCGCGCTCGTACTCCGCCGCCGCGGCCGCCAGCCCCGCGCCGCCCGACCCGCCCGCTGACTCCTGCCACACATCAACAAGCCCACCTGCAGCACGTTGACCTCGTCCTCCTCGCCCGTGGTGGTGGTGACGGCGGGCGGCGGCGGCCGCGCCTGCGCGCGCTCGTACTCCGCCGCCGCGGCCGCCAGCCCCGCGCCGCCCGACCCGCCCGCTGACTCCTGCCACACATCAACAAGCCCACCTGCAGCACGTTGACCTCGTCCTCCTCGCCCGTGGTGGTGGTGACGGCGGGCGGCGGCGGCCGCGCCTGCGCGCGCTCGTACTCCGCCGCCGCGGCCGCCAGCCCCGCGCCGCCCGACCCGCCCGCTGACTCCTGCCACACATCAACAAGCCCACCTGCAGCACGTTGACCTCGTCCTCCTCGCCCGTGGTGGTGGTGACGGCGGGCGGCGGCGGCCGCGCCTGCGCGCGCTCGTACTCCGCCGCCGCGGCCGCCAGCCCCGCGCCGCCCGACCCGCCCGCTGACTCCTGCCACACATCAACAAGCCCACCTGCAGCACGTTGACCTCGTCCTCCTCGCCCGTGGTGGTGGTGACGGCGGGCGGCGGCGGCCGCGCCTGCGCGCGCTCGTACTCCGCCGCCGCGGCCGCCAGCCCCGCGCCGCCCGACCCGCCCGCTGACTCCTGACACACATCAATAAATAAATCTACATTTTGGGACATATTAAATATAGAGGGTTGAGTGGTCAAACCCGATAAGTCGAGATATTTTTTCATTGAAATAACAACTTCACGTCAATGTCATATAGTTCGTATTTTAAAAACAGGTTTGCTCGACTTATCAGGTTTGACCACCCAACCCTCAATTTTAATCTTTTACAAACGGGTTACTCACGTAATTTAACTCGATAATTGCTCAATGTGTTTCAATTCATTTAAAGGATCCTCATCATGGAGTACCCGCGACCAAAGCTAGACGTGTACTCCATCATGGGATTGAAATATGTCAGGCAATTATCAACTTAAATTACGTCTCACGGCGTTGTTTGTATACGAACTTACGAATCATACATAACGCCATAAGCGCCATCGACAATAGGGTCCGTTTGTCGAGGTAACATTACGTTATTAGCGTTAAAAAGTAGTATAAATTGATAATACATTTTAAACCAATCCTAAATTCGCTATTACATATCACTGCCCCAATATTACAAGATTCTATGTTGTCATCAACTTGAAGTAAACATTTGTTGTCACATTGACACTGATTCCAATTTTAGATATGACGAAAATGTAAGATGGAACAGTGTAATCGATGACAACAATGTATAAGGTGCAATCTGCGATTTTTCTTTTCATAGCAGATTCAACCCTACAAACAACATACAAAGTGCTATCTAAGATGACAAAACAACTGCAGATTTCACCTTATATGTTGTTGTCGTCAAAATATTGGGGCAGGAACATGTAAAGTGAACATAAGATTGGTTTAAAATGTATTATAAAAGGTTCATGAACAAACACTACTTTAATGAACAATGATTGGAACTATGGGAAAGAAACTTTAACAACAGAAAGCATATACATAGCACTTATTAGCACTACCAATTAGCTATAAGAATATAGATAAAACAAAATATGAATTAAAAGTTGTAAGATAGTTCCTTTTGTTATATTAAAATGACAGTAAAAATTGTTTGAAACAAAAGTTTACCTGACTATTTTCCTTAACTGTTGCAGCTGCACTTGTAAACAAAAGCTCAGTTCCATTCTTCATACTATGTTCAGATGGCCCAGCGTCTCCATTATTAACACTATCTTGGATAACCACTCGCTCACTTAAATTCTGGCCAAAGACAAACCCTGATGTCCCTGAAGCTGGCTGTGCCGGTGTTGGGACCTGTGTAGAGCTTCTCGGTGCAGAACTTGTGGCACCAAGTGGTACAAATTTAGGAGCATCCTCTTTTGTTTCCGTAAGTCTTTCTTCTCCTGATGGTTTCTCAGGTTCAGTGTCAGGTTTTTCTTTTTTTTCTGGTTCTTCTGTGTCAGTGACTTTGAGGAATGGGTTGTTGCCTGGTTTCAGCTGGGATGGACGTAATATCGACCCTGAAATATATCAATGTAAAACTACATTTTTTAAACAGATAATCATATTGATATGAGTCTTCCTATAGCTAGAATTATAAATGGCACTAACCAAAAGTACTTGCTCCAAACCCAGAAGAACCAAAAGCGCCAAGACGAGGTTTAGCCAGCACAGATCGTGATTGAGATGTCCCATTGTTCATTTCTGTAAAAATCGAGTAGAACTTAAACTCTTATCTATTAGAATAAACATAAGGCGTTTATCGTAGAGGGATAAACAGTAGCAAAATATAAAATAAATAAGGGAACTACCGTTACACAGTTATTTGTTTTGTCTTATTTTGCAAGCCAGTCGTGTATGGACTCCATGACACATAACACATTCATATTTAGAGTATACAAAGTATTTATATGATAAATCATGTTTCACAGTACGTTACACGAATGTGTAAAATGTTTGTTGAATGTCAAGTCTAGAACTTCGTGAAAAGAAGATAAAAAAAATTACGTTGAATGTACAGCATGGCCTTAGCTCTTAGAAACAAGCTTTGAGCTGTTACAGCAGGAAGTATCACAAAGAGCGATTAAGGGATTCATAACTTTGTTGGCGGAGAGTTCTAATGTAAGATAATCATAAAAATATTGTTGAAATAATGATTTTAAATACCTTGCTTCGCATCTGCCATTGTAGAAGATTGGGTTATTGGTTTGTGGTCGAAAAAGACAAGCAAGATGAGTGACAGCTACGTCGATGTTGCCATTTGTTAAAAAAGTGGGCTAAGTGGCGTTCGTTCATTCACAGAGTTCCGAACACCATTTTGTCAATGCTTTCGCCTCAAGGTGCAAATTGCATTTGAATGTTTTATTGACAGGCTTGAATAGTCTTTCGGAAAACATCAAATGGCATGTCAATGTCAGCTAGTTGACAACTTGACATTATGTATGTACGTCATTGGGTGTGCTACATTAAATTACTGCAATTTTTAATATATTTTGTTTACAGAACATTCCATTTTAATTGCCACTAGTTAATAAATTATACAAGAAAATTAAAATTGCTATGTGAAATGAATTATGTTATCTAAGTTAAGTAACCTATAAGTAAGTGAAGTTTTAAAAGGTTCATGCGATGTACCTTGTTTTTGTGCAACTTTAAGGAACTGTGTTAGTGCATACATTTCATTTTCTGCTGAAATATAAAAGGTAAGTGGCTAGATTAAAGGATAACAAACCACATGATTTGATCAAGTCATTTAAGCTATAAAATATATGTGTGATTCCTGCAGGCACAACTTTAAACATTTAATGTTCTTTATATCTTTGTGTTCATTCAAAACACATAAACTTTACCTTGACCATCAAGTTGTATTCAATTCATATGGCTGGTGTAATGTTTTAGCAGTTATGCTTTGTTCATTACTTATTAATCAGGTTAGTTTCATATAGGATTCCATTTCTGATTGGATCATTATCACAGTTAGGGTCCCATAAATAATTTTATGCTTTAGAATATTTTCAACTGATTATTAACAACTTCTTATAATTAACAAATACCTATTTTAGATAATTTATTTGCATGTAATAAATTAATTAATGTAAGTCTTTCATTAATTTGTGCTTAATAGACATATCAATATTGTATAATATGGAGTTATTCATGTTTTATTTTCGTATTTAAGACAAATTAAGGTTCATATATATTTTATGAATGAATATACTACTTTATGAAGCTGTAACATAATGTATGAAATAACCTTTGTACTCTATATATCTTTGTATCTCACTGGTCATTGTTATACTATATGTGATTAAAGTATTACCTATATGTGAGTAAAGTAACTTTTAGAAAACAATTTATTATGAACATTTATTGATAAAGGTTTTAAAAAGTTGAGCTTTGAAGTGTTCTTAGCCATTTTGATGTTAACTAACAAAGATGTTAAGCAATGACTATTACTACTTTGTGACTGATAACTGTTTATGTTTTACTGTATTCATTATCAAAATTACAGTAAAATTATAAGCTAACATGTTAATTGGATTATAAATGACATTATTGAGTGTCATCATGATATAGTGAAAATTACTTTTTGGTGTTGATTATTGTATTCACCATGACTGGTCAGAATGTTTTAATACCAATTAGCACAAAGTAATGACGAAAATACCATTAAAGTGCTGTGGGTTCCTCTGTAGCCTGTATTTGACAAAAAGCAGAAATTACATCATCATAATGTATTAACTTTAGCCTGTGACTTTTTCATATTATTAGCAATTTATCCTTTCCTGGAACTTTCTTCGTGCTAAATTCACGCAATTAAAGGATGCCTTCGACATTAAATCCATTTTTTCTTCAGAAGTTTAATTGAGAAGAGGCAACACACGGACATACCTACACTATTGAATATTTAATATTAGTATAGATTCACATAATTAAATTAAGTAATCTGTAACCCAGTGATCTTCAAAGGGGTGTGGTTAAGTTTCTTATCTGACCTGGGTGTACGCCTAACTCATTTCATACAAACTTGGTAACTTACTTATATTTTTATTATCTCTTACGAGAGGTGCGGTATTTTTTTTATACCATGGCGCGATGTAATAAATTTAGGTGTCCCACTGTAACTGTAAACATGTTTACATGAGGAAAAGATAAAATTTATTTTCATTAATATCATAATTATCAGGATACTCATCATTATGTGCATTGTTAATCAACTGCAAAAAATATTTTACCAATAAAATACCAAATGAGATGAAAAAGTTACAAAGTGGTAATTTATTTCTTTCAATCAGTTTAGGAATTGCTCTGCCCTGAAACTACTATGTTATGGCTATTTGCTGGACTTGGAAAAAAACCGTAAATACCTACTGAATTAAATCTCGTCTTCTAAATTTATAGGGATAAATAAAATTCTAACAAAGGATCTTACAAATCAAACATTATATACCAACATTAGTACCATACATCATGATGACATCTACTCTATTATAGGTATTTAGATGAGGGAATCCCCGACAGTGTTTTAACTGTTTACGACGTATTGGAGAGTGTCGACCGATGGCAAAACTGGAAAGTCCGTAAACAAACAGCAACCGCCAAAATGCAAACTTTGCTCGAAAAACAGTTATACATTTTAACTAAGCTGTTGCGCATGCTCTGAAGTAGGTAGAAATGTAGTATTAGCTGCATAAATGCATGGTCTTAACTTGAATGAATTCATTCATGAATACCTAGGCCGTCCATAAATAGAAATCCTGAGATTTAGGTAAATTCATACTCACATTATCGCACGCACGCAGACAGCTCATCAGTTGGGACAAAATGTAGTTATATGGACCACAATCCAGATTTATCATAAATTCTCTTAATTCAGATGTGGATATCAAAGGATTAAAACTAACTTAGGTATATCGCGATTAGATATTCGTAAAGGTCATATTCGAAGCGGGACGCTTCTTGCTGAATCACGACAGCACGCAAATACCTATATACATACACATAATAATTATGTACATATCTTTTCGATATTCAGATTTTCAAGATACCTACAGATTTTAATCAGTACTTTTTGATCTGTCTAACAGAAAACTTGTTCGTGTGTGTATGCGAGAGAATTTATGATCCGCGAACCGGCGAGTCATGCTGGATTCATGTTCTAACTACAATAATTTAACTAAATGATGATTTTACCCGAATCAGGTAAACTTACTTGTTTGTTAGAAAAGATGTTAAGGTGTTTACGAGAGTTGTGTTACCTACGTACCTAAGTGAAAATGAGATAAAAAAAAATCGAATTATCGATTATCGGATTACAAGATAATAGTGTGCGGTTTAGTAAAAACGTCCCACATTATTGCTTGCCATAGGACATTTAACTCGTATAAAGCTACAAGCCAATGTCGTCCTTATGTCCTACTTGCAAGTAGTAATAATGCCTTTGTCTTAACTTTGGAGCCTCATAATAGTACACTATGTATTAAGATAATCAATCAGCATCAAAATTTTACTACTTGGTGCACGGAACTCTTATGGGATCACTAAGACCGGATCATATTTGTCTGACCGCCAGACAGAGAGAGTGTTTGTTTAGGTGCTGTGTATTGTTATTCTCTTCTTATCGTTATCTTCATCTCGTTCATATTTGCAACCACGACCGAACGAAAAACCAATCAAACAGCAACTCGGCACTACCTCAGTCCACTGCCTAATGCTGGCAGTCGCGTCCACCGCGCTCATTTTCTTACCGGTTCATATTCAAACTAAAGATCGATAACGTGTGTGTCCGAAATCAATAAATTGATAAGGTGACTCAAAACAGTAACTTCAATAACTCGGACGGGAGACTATTTATAAATCTATGATAAAAGTCCTTTTTGACATCTCTCAAGAAGCATTGAACAACTAGACACTAACGTACTAAATCGATTAGGCAACATTTTATGCCAATTGTGTTGAATTAGGTATACTTTGAGGAATGAGGAAGAACAACGTATTTGGTTATAGGTCATTACATTGTACATTATATGTCTGGTGAACGAGTTTTGGAAACCAAGACAGTAGGTACCTACTTCTGAGCATGTTGAGAATGTAGAATATAGAAGTCCAATCGCGAAGAGCGAGAGCATAAATTGCTTCGCAGGCAGCAACGCCAATCTCCAACCATTGGCCCTACCGCCAACTTTGAAATCCGCAAACGACGATTTGTCTCTCTCACTCTAATTAAGCCTTCGTTGAAGTGACAGAAAAAAAACCATGTAATTTAAGAATTTCGATTTTCGCGGTAGTAGGCCAGTTGACTGCGTTGACGGGTTAGAAAGGGTCATCGCTTGATCTTCCAAATATCACACTCAATCGCATTTTCTGACACAGGAAAAGAAATGGACGCCGACATGGAGGGTGCTGGGCGGAGCAACCTGCTGGACGACATGCCGCCCTTCAAATACGAGGCTCTACAGGGAGACGTCGGCGCCGGCTGCAACGACGTCGGAGACATGACATTCTGCATGGGCAACTATGTGTCGGACTTCATGAAGGTGGGTAGCAGCCTGGAGCTAGATGGTGAACATGTGTAATGCGTTTACATCATCAACCTATTTCAATCCAGTAGTAGGCCGTAGGCCTCTCCTATTAACTATGCGTATAGACGCATTAGGAAATGCCCATAATCGCCACGCTGGGCAAGCGGATTGGCAATCGCAGTAATGACGTTGCTGCCCATCTATCAAATAATGGTTAGTGATATGTCAATCCCTTAGTCGACTCTTACAACACCCGCGTGAAGAGTTGGGTGCTGCAAATGTATTCTTACTGCCGCCAACACAGGGCACGGCACGGTTTAATCCGTTTAAATTGTGATTATGACATTTGAAACGTTGCGGTTGAAAAGATGCGGTTCGGGCACAAGGGTAGCATTGCGACGAATTGGCGTTCAACAGATAGATTGCGTCATTATTTTTCCGAACTACATTGTAGACACGCCAGGCGTGCCATCCGCAACGAAACGCACGCCGTTAACCGCCGTAAACCAACGCCAATCGTTACTTATCGTCTTAAGGGTCTCTGGCCGGATTTCCCTAGACGAGCATCCGTTCAGGGAAAAACGACCAGAGACAAGAAATTATATGTATGAACAGCGCTAACTGGTGCGGGCATGTACGACGGATTATACTGGGCGGGATCCGCATACATATACCTAAATATTATGAAAATATTCAAATAGTTAGGTTCCTAATGTGTCCAATAGTCTACTACTTCCGCTAGTATTGTGTTTAGGTACAACGATAAGCGAGTCTATTTGATTTCCGTAAAGCCATCAATCAAATTTACAATTAATCACCTAAAAGCTGCGTCGAAAACCCATTTGGGCGACAGACGGGCCGACTATTTTCACTGTGTCGAACGTGCGACAAGAGTCATATTAGAAACATTTGCCCCAAAATCAAATAGTTGGGTTTCATGGTATTTTTCTATTTGATTACGCTTATCGTGTCACTATGGTGTCGAGTAACAACCCTTGCGGCCTACTAGCAGAATAAATGTTTAGGTAAATATTGATTTGATTTTATCGCGTGATCAGCAGATCATCTCCTGTAATTATTTAGAAATTAATTTAAAGGTAGGTATCTAATGGATTTCAAAGTATTCTTGGACATTACGGACGTATATTTTAGAACTGCCACCGTGGAATAATGGCTGAATTACTTACTTCGGGCGATATTTTCCTCGGAAATCTCGCTATGCCAACTACATATTTCAAATAATAATCATTGTAAAGACATATAGTTATTGAAACGAAAAAAATATTGGCAGCTTACAAAATACCCTATGGGTAGATTTAAAAAAATGTAAATAAATTAAAGGCCTGTAATGTTGAAGCAAAATTTAACATTGCGATTTTCGTGTTACGAAGTTAAAAGTAACAACTTTTGTCACTTTTTTGCAATCCAAGCACCCCTGTACGTTCCACGTAGGTACGTTTCAGGGTAAAATGAGTGTGATATTTTACTCCCAAGACGAATTTAACAGTTTGTTCCATTTTTGTGACTTCAGAACCCTACAAAATGTTCATGCCGTGGGCGTGCAATTCCACGATATTCACGATAAGCATAAATACGCCCATTGGTGATTGTATAGTCGCCTGACCCTAACGTGTGTGAGCAGGCAATTCACGTATACCTTTTTGTATGCAATTCACATACAAAAACATACTATACATACTATTACATACTATACACACACACTACATACTATTTAATCGCAACGTGGACGCAAATCGCGTCTCTATGCCATTGCCGCGCGGTCGTGTCGCAATAGCTTTGTTTACCAGGACGGGCCCGGCTTTAGCTTTTTATGTAAGATCAGATGACTGCCACAATTTGTGGCAAACTCCGTAGTTTACTCACAGATTCTACTACTATAGATGATTCGTTTTTTTTTCTTATAGTAAGGTATCGTCATTAACAATAAATTGTCATCCTAAATTCTAAAAAATATGATAAAAAACAAGCTTAGAGTGTTATTTTGTCGGGGACAATCAATTTGTTTTTGGTATTTGTTTAGTGATTACATACATATTGTCATTAATTTTTTTTTGACAGAAGGTTGAAGTTTTATTAACACATTTTTGGGGGTTGAATCCTTTTCCCTAAACTACGTCCAATTATCATTTGTAAAGCTGCGTTTAAACCAAAAAAGCATTCGCTGTTCTAGCGCCCGTTCTACGAAATCAACCAATCGCGTTTTGTGTACTGATCGAATTTCGTAGAGCGGGAGGTTAGAACAGCGAATGCTCTTTTATTTTAACCGCACCTTAAGTTTATTGCATATTCAACCATGAATTATGATATAGGTTGGGTTGGACCTTGGACCCACACTCATCGTGGACAAGTG
>JALPQI010018942.1:0-32224 GCA_025490895.1 Thaumatotibia leucotreta
CAGAATCTGGGCACTTTTACAAAAGAGCACAGATTTTGTAGTAGGAGAAACAAAGTAATTGCAGATGTTTTCCCATTCTGTAGTCATTTTTAGGCCGTACCTAAAAAGGATAAAAACGTAACCCTTATCACTTGATGTCTGTCTGTCCGTCTTTTACAATCAATTTTCTCTGAAACTACTGGACCGATTGACTTGAAATTTGGCACACATATTTAAATTGATGACTCAACGATGGACGTGCACCGTAAATAAATGAAATTTTCTCAAACTTGCTACGGAATGTTGATGTTACTTACTTTAAATTAAACCCGGAAATACTATGTATCCGGTGTCATGTGCTAAGATGATATGTAAAGAGATTTCATGTATTTATTTCACACCTAGGACTGCAAACAAACTGTATTTTGTTTTGAAACGTCGAATTGTGACATTCAGCCACAGAAAAAAAAAAAAACCTTAGAACTAATGTCTATACCACCAGGTAAAAGGATACCTCAAACAGATTTTTAAAAAAGTTAGGCGCGAATGTTTTTTTTTTTTATTTTACGATACTGTACTATTGGTTTATAGCCAAATTAAATGGTGGTTCGGCAAATCAGTTCGTTTAATTTCATGGCAAGTTTGAGAAAGCACTATACAAATCTCGGCGAGAAACAGGGTTACAGGCCGCGTATCACTATCTGACCTCAGTTCCTTCGGCCAGATATATGTACTTGGCCTGTAACCTTTCGTTTCCCGTCCTCTATAGTAATGTACTATTGTTAACCCTTAAATAAAACTAATTTTATTTTTAAATCTTGCAGGCTACACGTACCTTTATATCCGGATGCTGCGCCAGCCAGCGCTGTACGGCATCACGCCAGAGAAGATGCAGGATGATAATCT
Organism: Thaumatotibia leucotreta; assembly: GCA_025490895.1. Lineage (NCBI taxonomy): Eukaryota > Metazoa > Arthropoda > Insecta > Lepidoptera > Tortricidae > Thaumatotibia > Thaumatotibia leucotreta. The sequence goes on from JALPQI010018942.1 coordinate 886, forward strand.
TCTAGAACTACACAGAGCGGACTTGATTCATACTGCAGCCAGCTGCTCGACAAGTAGAAACTTTATAGTCAGGCAAACCAGATTACACAGTAACAGTAGGAAAAAAAACACTATATGCATCTCTTTTTTTGAGTTAATGACATTACTGTACTGGGTGAACGATAGGAAGTGTTACCAAAAATAAAAAAAACAACTTATTCGTCTATTTTTTTTCATTGCAAGATTGAGAAAAAGAAGTTTCTCAAACTTGCTACGAAATGTTGATGTTACTTACTTTAAATTAAACCCGGAAATACTACGTATCCGGTGTCATGTGCTAAGATGATATGTAAAGAGATTTCATGTATTTATTTCACACCTAGGACTGCAAACGGACTGACTTTTGTTTTGAAACGTCAAATTGTGACACTATTCTAAGTTGTTGCATAAATAACTATTCTATACGTTTCCAGAGCCGGCCTGATAAAATATGAGCGCAAATCCGGCCACTTCCAGCCTACCGAACTTGGTCGTATCGCGTCCCACTTCTACTGCACCTACGAAACCATGCAATCCTACAACCAGCTGTTAAAGCCGACCCTTGGGGAAATCGAGCTGTTTAGAGTATTCTCTCTGTCTGCTGAGTTTAAGAATATAACCGTTAGAGAAGAGGAGAAATTGGAGTTGCATAAGCTTATGGAAAGAGTAAGTTACCTGTAACAAATACATTAAGGGCTGATTTTTCAATCCCCAAATAAACCTATCCGTTAGTTAAAATTATCACTATTAATAATTTCTTAAATCATTAGTCAAAAAAGGACAGGGCTAACATTTATTTGACAGTTACTGTTAACTGGGGATTGAAAAATCAGTCCTAAGAAATATAAATATAAGTATAATTATATACCGTGTTTTTTTTAATTCCGTTAAATTTAACGGGCTGCTTGGTACGTTAATTGGAACTACCTGGTATATAGCATTTAGTCGTACTCGAAAAAAAATTTTTTTTCGTTTTCATACATAATAAATGAAATGGTAAGTGTGAGAGAACCTAAGAATAACAGAATAGTTAATTTCAGGTGACTGGCGGGACATGTCGTAGCATTAGGATGTTATAAAGGTTGCAATACAATTGTTCAGTCATTAAACTTATTTTTTTAATAACTCAATAACAGTAAAGAATTAAGATACTAGTTTCTTAGAGAAATTGTTTATTTTTGACCTAAATAAGCTTCCGTTTAATTTAACGGAAATCAATAAAAACACAGTGTATACATTTTTAGATACCTAATATTTATTTCTAGCAAGAACTTTGTTATGAAAGAGCGAATAGCTTCTAACACAAGTTTTTAACTTAAAAGGAGGATTGAACACCTTGTTTCAATTTGTTACAAATAAATAAATTTTAATTTGAAATTTGAAGTTATACAATGTGCCCATGAGGAAAGGGAAAAATTTCAAAATTAAAAAGAAAGCTTCTTTATGGTTTACTTTATCAGAAATGACATTTAAAATTAGGTTGGCAGCCATGTCCAAAAACGCGCTGCGTGTATGCGCGAATGCGTTTATAGGGAATAGACAATATAGACTTGTCTTGACATCTGTTAGGTAGGAGCTTAAGGGTGTGTTCACGACCCTGTAAATGACAAATAAAAGTACGGGAGTAGAAAAACAGTCTTTCCCATTTAACGGCCGAGGTGTGTATACTATTTTTCTGCTCAACAGAGCTAGCAGGCGGCAACTTAGCTTAGCGCAGCGGCCGGAAATGTGTTGTTTGCCGGCCGGAGTGCAGAAAAAGCGTGTTTTTGTATTTTTATAACTATTTAATTGTTTTTATATTTACAGGTACCAATACCAATAAAGGAGAGTATAGAAGAGCCGTCTGCCAAAGTGAACGTGTTGCTACAAGCGTACATATCTCAGCTGAAACTCGAAGGCTTCGCTCTAATGGCGGACATGGTGTACGTCACCCAATCTGGCGAGTCGTCTGCTAAGGGCCATCTTCGAGATAGTATTACACAGAGGTATGTAGAAATGAAGAGAGTTGCCTGACTGTTTTTAGCCCTTATTACTGCGACCATGGGCCTATTTCTCGAAAAATTGTAACTTGTAATACAAGCGGAAGTTCTTATCTAATTAATAGTGTCAAAAAGTGACTTTCATTTGTAATACAAGTTACAAGTTTTTGAGAAATGGGCCCCATATATAACATGGATGGACGTCTAACGCCAGCTCAAATATGCCTCCAAAATTGTTCAATTGTGCCAAGATGGGCAGGACATAGCGCTTTTCTTAACACCGCGCATATTTCCGCGCAACATCTTTGACAAATGTTTATAGAATATAGCCAATCGAAACTTTTATGGACCAATCACAACTATTTTTAAATGGCGGTTTAAATTTTTATAGGTTGACATTCAAATTCTTTTCTTAACACCGCGCATAATTCGATTCAACATGTTTAAAAAAATATTTATAGAAAGCCAATCAAAACTTTGATGGACCAACTATTTTTAAATGAAGATTTCAATTTTTATAGGTTGATAATGAAATTTAATTACCGTGATGCACTAAAGAGGTGTCACTTGTCAACTAAAATTCTGGACCGTTTTTGAACCGCATTTTAGTATAGCGTGCGGCCTCCGTGTTTATTCGTAGCTCTTATTATTATGTACGTAAGGTTCATGAATGGCCAGTAAAATGTGGTATGCAAATACATAAGTATAGAGGAACCGTCTGCCAAAGTGAACGTGTTGCTACAAGCGTACAGTCACGGACTTTAATTGATAGACCACTTGGCAATGGATGCGATTTGGTCGTGTAATATTATGGGTTCGGTATTTTTCGTTAGTAGGCACGATCGCGACATGACCGATGTTCCCCGATGATATGTCAGTGAAATACGAATCTTTGTTGCGTCAAAATTTAAGTATGTCAAAACTAGTTGACATAATAAAAATTCCTTCGTCGACGAAAATTAAGGATTAGCCATCGGCCATTATTAGACGCTAGATGTCGTTGTTCCTAGAGTAAACTGGATAACTACAGTTCTTCATAGATTTGTCTAAAACCTTTTAGTTAATTAATCATGTTTTCTTCAAATCGCATCGGATGCCATGATTTATCTGACATTAATAGGCGAGGTATTTTTTCAAGTCAAGATATTTATATAAATAGCCATATCATGTTATCGGGCAATTTTAGATTATTTTTTCATTGACAGAGACAAAATGCTATTGCTGTCTTTTTTTATAATTCGTCACAGCTCCTAGTTGACGTTAGTTGAATACTTATGTAACCTTTGTGGAAATATGGTAGATAGACGTTTGACAGTCTATCTTAATCCTATAATCTGTCAGTAGCCATACAAATGTTTAATAGAGACTTGATAGTTTCTGACTGAAATTATAACTTTGAAAAAATATCCGACAGTGACAGCCGTTAAAAGGAAAGAGAACGAAAATTCCTACATAGCAGCTTAGCAGTCAAATTACCATCTGGGCTCTGAAGTTAGATTAACGTCTCAGCCCGGTCAGCACATCATTGAGCGCGAGATAGCTCGCGCTGCGACAAACCCATGTCGCGGCTGTCAAATTTATATTTCTAGCCGTCATTTTCTCGATTTTGGTAGCACAAGTTAACAGCTCGAGAAATTAGTTCCATGCGAAAGAGTCATCCCGCGGGCGACATAACAAGTATTGCCATTTATGTGTGGGACTAACTTTTCTTTCCTAGCAACACTGAATCGGTATAAATAATGTTGAATGATGAGTGAACAGCAAGCTTTAAAAATGAAACATCTCTAGTTACGATAACTTTGTCTCGTTCACGTAGTATAAAGATTAAAGAGATAGGAAATTTTAATAAGAAAATGTCAAAGTGTCATAATAATAATCTGTCGCATGACATTTGTAGATTGTGTTTGGTGGCGATATTTTAAATGGCTCATGAACGTAAAATTTAAGTTAATTATAGCCTTTTATACTCTGTATACGTTACTTAGGTACTGTGGATGTTAGTTACGATTATTTACATTTAAACCGTATATTTTTTGAAATTCATGTTCATAGTTCTTTAATAAAAATGTATGTTATGAATTATATTTCAGTCATCGGAGGCCAATAATAATACAAAGGAAGATGTCGTTAAACTAAACCCATAGTTTCCAGAGGGAGAATGTGGATCCGGAAAAGATGAAGTACCTATATTGGGTCAAACTCCAAAAATAAATATATCGGGTCTTCGAATTACTAGCAGGTATTTCGATGAAAGCTTGTACAAATCATTTAAGTTTATAATGGAAATATGAGGGTTTCGTTTTCGTACCCGATACTCGCCTCCTTAATCCATCCTCCAGGTTCCAAAACAATATACCTATGACCTAAAAGTAGTTGATATATCGGATATATTATCCTCCATATACCAACTTAATCATTAAGGTCAAGTATGGTCAAGAAAATTAACACCTAAGTTACATACATCGCGTCTGATAGTATTATGTATAGTAAAAATCATACTACGATTATTTATTCGATCTGCAGGTTATTTTTGCGGAGCTGTCAATAAAGCATGGTATTTATCAATTATTCATACTGTTTAAAGATATGGCGCAAACTGAAGAAAAAGGTTCGCATTCAGCAAATCGGATTCCACAACAGCCTTGAAGGCGGCTGCTGGGTCGCGCTCTGCAGCTCGTCGTGAACAAGAGTACGCTTGGCGCTCGAGCTCGTGGCGCAGCCTGCGTTTGGTTGGGTGGTTTTAAAGCATATCGTTGAAGTTAGAGCCCACGGGTGTATGATATTTTTTCACTATATTTATGAGGTTTCATGTTATTACAATTTATGTTAGTAAATCACATTTCACATAGTGGAAGAAATATAACACAGTGGACGCGAACTTCCGCTGCAAAGTATAAAAGTGCCCATTCAATTCAGACGATCGTCTACAATAGAGCAGAAATTACAGGCGTCTATTATCTAATTAAATTATTAATATATTTGTGATTGTAAACTTGTTTGGCTCAACTGTTCTTTACGATACAAATATTTGTTACATTGATTATTTAATACATGTTATTATAATAAATATTTTTTTTTAATAAATACATACGGGATTATCTATTATGTATATTTTTATTTGTTTAAAATACTAGTTATTAGCCGTGTGGAGACGGTAGTAAGATTACATTTATCACCACCCCAACTCTTCCCGTTGGTGTCGTAAGAGTCGGTTAAAGGATTGAAGTGTCATCGACTATTTATTTATCAATGGGTAGTAGTGAGAGTAGTGTGTCCACTATGATGGGCAGCAGCATCATCATAGTGGACACACTACTCCCGATTATGGGTATATATTAACCTCCTAATGCGTCCATGCGCATAGGCTAAGGAAAGGACATTGCCCATACAGCCGTGAACTAATTGAGGCTGATCTACAGTTTCCTATTTAGATTATGTGTACAAATGCCGCTTTTTTAAATATTGTACTTGTAAAATGTAGCTGCGTAATTGTACGGTATACTACACAGAACATCGCTATCACAATTAATACTATTATGCATCTTGCCCTTAGATACTTCTATTCAATAGCTATTAGCATTGGTGGTACGTTAATACTTCTTCTTTACAACCGCTACTTTTGAAAATATTACTAGCATATGATTCTCTATTGAACCTCCATGGGTCTTCATACCTTACGGTATTGACTGTAGGGTCGGTAATGAAACGAAGTTTGTTAATATTAAAACATTAAATAATGCCTTAGAACGCATGTACTAAAACAAATTATTCATAACTACCAATACATAGCTCATAGCTACAATAATAATTCGACTGAAAGCCTAAATTTGCAATCCGTAACGAACTTTATGTGTTTCTCGACTTTCTCGCCACCTTCACACCTCGAAGACAATTTGTCGCATTTTGACATTAAAACGCAATGTATTTTATCGCTCAAGGTACACTTGTGCTACGAATTTTGAGGATATCTCGCACGAATTAATAAACTAGTGGATGTGAAATGCTAGCTTTTTAGTATGAAAACCGGTGTCGTCAAACTCACACAATCCCATTTTACGTAGATACATGCATACAATTACAAAATGTTTTTAATTGGTAGCAGTTTTCCATACCCATAAGGTAACAACCAGTTATCATTCCCACAATGAAATTCATCTGTATATTGTTTTAGTCAGGGTCTAAATTAGAATGTTCAAGTTATGCATCTTGCGTCTTTTTCTTTCTTTAACAAAGCCTTCTAATACAGCTACGTAATGCAGCTACTCCAAACAAGGTGGCGCTACTGTATTAAAATGAGCGAGTAATGGGTCAAAAACCAGTTTATCTAACATCTACGACTACGCAGAAATAATTACGAATCCTAGGTCACGTTACACTGGTGATACGAGATCTCTACTCGCCTGTGAGTAGCCGACAAATAAGAATAGGACTACATGGACTGGACAACCCCAAAACACAAAAAGTCGTAAGTGACTGTATATCCTTATCTTGTTACGACTTTTTGTTATTTTCCATAGGGCAATACGTATACATTATCGATATTTAAATAGTATTGATATTTCATTAGCGTTAAAGGCGGGAAATTTGAAAATTTTGATTGGCTGTTCTATTTTTTTACGGTTTCTACTGACTAGCAAATAATAATAAAGTAAAACTTTGTCAACCGACTTCATAAAGAGGTTCTCAATTCGTCTGTTAGTTTTTTTTGTATGTGTATTACGCGATTACCCATTCAATTATGAACCGATTTTGATTTTCCTTTGTTCAAAAGTGTATATTCGCGAGGTGGTCCTATTGGATTTTGGTTCTGAGCTAATGATGGGATCCGTGCGGAATTGAGGGAACTCCTCAATTTCGAAACGCACTTCTATGGTGATTTAGGTGTTTTTTTAAGAACCTTGAGTAGTTCCATGAGAAAGCCACAATTTAGGACCTGATAGTGGAAAACCAGAGATGGCATAAGAGGAAGTGCTCTATTATTCGCAGTTCTGTCAACCAATTCAAAATATTCTTCATTTATTTTTAAGAATAAACCTCCATTGCAGTCTCCTTTCATTTTAATCTGATCTAATGATGGAATCCATGACGAACTGAGGGAACTCCTCAAATTTGAATGGCACATTGATGGAGATTTGAGGGTTTTCTTCAGTACCTAACTGGAGCATTTTCTCGCGGAAACTGCTAATTTGGACAAGGGGACCTAAGGATGAAGACCAGGAAAGCCTTAAGTGGAACTATTTTGTAACATGCAGTTCTGTTAACTCTTTTTTATGTAATTGGAGGCAAACGAGCAGACGTATCACTTGATCGTAAGCGATTACCGTCCCGTCCGTACTTACAAGCAGCACATACAATCAATATAAATAGTAGTAACAATTAATATAAATAGTAAATAAGTAGTAATCAAATAAAAAACAGGTGACCAGGTGGTAAATTTAATAAAACTTTAAATTATTATTCTGTACTATTTTTGCGGAAACCAATTGACTTGTCCAGTAGCTTTCCAATCCATTTATTTTTAATTTCAGCATCTTTTGGGAATCTGAAAATGTAGAAAATATATTATAGTAGTTATAGTTAGTAATAGTGTATTAAAATCCGATTTATCGTTTAATACTCAGTAAAATGTATAGTTATAACTTTACATTTTTTGCTTGATTACATTCCCTACTGATAATTAAATATCGAACGCTGATATATCATAACATTAACATTATCGATATAAATATCGACTTTGGACAGCCTATGAGTAGCGAACCTTGTTTGACATTTAGAGTAGCGAATATTCTAGAGAAATGTATACAATCTTAACAAAAGATTGTGAACTCTATTCTCTGAGAAATAAAATTGAATTTGAATAGCAAACGTACGTAAATAATAGACGAAGCAACATGTTTTTGTATTTATTGAATTAAAATACAAAATAATACTTACCGGTGGTAGGAAATACCTCCATGTGAAATATATTTTTTTTGCTGTTTTTTCTGCAGCTCAGTACAGCACAATACGGCATTGTTTATTTAATAACCGATTTTTTATTCGCGATTCAAACGTTCAATTTCTGACACGGCCCATCACGTACTAATCATAAGTGCGCGTGAAGTATGAACTCCGCATCATAGTATCGGCTACACGGGAACGCCTACTTGCCATCTCCATTTACTCCGTGATATCTCGCGTGGGACTTTCAAGCGAAATAATTATGTCGCTTTGATAGATCATCGCGAGTCAGCGTTATCTCGCGCGCATGTTGTGCTACCAATTCGTGACATAGCTCGAGAAAACTCTATGTCGCAGTTTTTGGCGTCCCGCGCCCATGATGTGCTTGCCGGGCAGGACTAAAGCGGATGTTATAACGTAACTATAGTAACGTTAGCTTCCGGAAAAATATGGATCAATTATTATTGGTTAAACTTTTTTGTTATTACGTAACCATGGTAATGTCACCTTCCGAAGAAAAGTTATACCTAATTAAGTAATTATAAAGCTAAGTGCATTGAATGTAATGTCAAGTTCGCCATTTAACATTTTAGTTAAGAGATTCGAACCTTAGTGACAGTTCATAAACGACAATGATAAAGATAGAAATATAATTTTTGCTCTTCTGTTATACGATGACTTTACTTCCTTTATTAGGATTTACGAGTAAAAGCGACTAAACCCGATTTGCATTACACGGCTAAAATACGCACAGTGACAAGTGGTCTATCAATTAAAGTCCGTGACTGTACATATCTCAGCTAAAACTCGAAGGCTTCGCTGTAATGGCGGACATGGTGTACGTCACCCAATCTGCGAGTCGTCTGCTAAGGGCCATCTTCGAGATAGTATTACATAGAGGTACGCAGAAATGTAGCGAGTTTACTGATTGTTTTTAGCCCTTATTACTGCGACCATGGGCCTATTTCTCGAAAACTTGTAACTTGTAATACAAGCGGACGTCCTTGGGCGAATTTCTCGAAAACTTGTAACTTGTAATACAAGTGGAAGTCCTTATCTAATTCATAGTGCTAAAAAGAGACTTCCGCTTGTATTACAAGTTACAAGCTTTTGAGAAACGGGTCCCTTATCTAATTAATAGTGTCAAAAAGAGACTTTCATTTGTATTACAAGTTTTTGAGAAATGGGCCCCATATATAACATGGACGTCTAACGCCAGCTCAAATATGCCCCCAAAAACAGTTGTTCAATTGTGCCAAGATGGGCAGGACTTGGCGTTTTTCGTAACACCGCGCATATTTCGGCGCAACATCTTTGACAAATGTTTGTAGAATATATGCAATCGAAACTTTAATGGACCAATCACAACTATTTTTAAATGGCGACATTGAAATTCATTGCCGTGATGCATTGAAGAGGGGGTGACACTTGTCAACTAAAATACAAGACCGTTTTTGAAAGGCAATTTAGTATGGCGTGTGGCTTCCATGTTATATTTGTTCGTAGCGACAAACCATTAAACACGGTACCATCATAAGTTAGGATGGCTTTATTCGGTTGGTAAACAAGATAATAAGGCACATAAAAACACTAAATTAAAACTAAATAAACCTACAATACATCTAAAAAATGGGGCCCATTTGGCGGTGCCGAGAGTGCTTTTCAGCATTTCCCCGCTGTATTGCGATATTAATTCGTTGCCCGAGGAAGCTGCCAGCTCTTCGGTCACCGGAGGTGTCGACCAGCTTTTCAGCGAGGTCTTTGTGAAGCTGAATAGCACTAGGTTAGGGTTAGGTACTTATATAGAAAGAAAGAAAGAAAAACATTTATTTGTGACGCTTACAGTACAAACATAAACAAGACAACATAGGAAAATAAAAAAATAAAAGAAAGTAAGTGGTGTGTGCATCACAAAATGGACCCAACTCAGCATATTGCCGACTAAGAAATCGGCGCTGGTCTTCCGTAGGGCCCATTCAGTGATGCCACGACAGATAACACAAAGAGTTACAAACATTAAACATTAAAACAAAACATTACCACAAAATAACATAAAACTTATATCAAAGTGATTATTTTTTTTTAGGTTGGGCCCAATTAGTGGACAAGACGCTAGCACTCTGCAAGATGGTGGACCGCCGCATGTGGCAGTCCATGTCGCCGCTGCGCCAATTCAGAAAAATGCCCGAAGAGGTAACGGTTTCATCAATAATTTATAATTATCGAGATTGAAAATAAAAGAGATTTGAACTACAATTTGTCATACATTAAATTCCTTTTCTTTTGCTAAAATATCTCGAGTTCTTCACACTATGCAGCGTTATAAGGTCGTCTGTCGCCAGTGTAAGTGAAAATTAGAATTTTCTACGATGCGATATACATAGTGAAATTTCAATGATTTTTATCCATTTAAGGGCATGTTCCACAGATGTCATATATATCATAGATCAAGGAAACGTATCTACTTAGCGTGTTAAATGAACTCATTGAAATCCACTGAGTTGTCCGTCTTTAATCGCAGCTTGCAGCTTTCGGGCGTCAAATTTTGTAAGTTGAAGTGAACAAAAACATTAATAATGCCTCCTTAAGTAATATTAATTGCAACAACACAAACAAATATGAATACTGAAGGGCCTGAGACATATTTAAAATCATAGGCAAGTAACAACTTCAGTACAAAATCTGACACGCTCGGCCGCCATACAAATGAATGAACTTGTTTCTTCTATCCAAATCTAATTCTGTGGCATATTCAGTATCGTGTTAAAAAAAAAACGCAAAAGATTTTTTCCTCAAAAAAAAATATTGATTTTCTATAGAGCGTTGGCTAATTTGAAATACCTGCCCCGTAGAAAAACATCTTTTTGTTGGATTGAAAACCTCCTCTTCTTTCGAAATCGGTTAATAACAAAGAATTATCTCACAGGTGATAAAAAAGCTTGAAAAGAAGAACTTCCCCTGGGAGAAACTCTACGAGCTCGGCCCGAACGAGATAGGGGAGCTCGTCAGAGCTCCCAAACTGGGCAAAATGATCCACAAATACGTCCACCAGTTCCCGAAGCTGGAGCTGTCGACCCACATTCAGCCGATCACGAGGAGCACGCTGCGGGTGCAGCTGACCATCACGCCGGACTTCCATTGGGACGAGAAGGTAACTGCTGACACTAGTGCTTCTGTCAGACTGCCATCGAGCCGCAAACTGGGCAAGATGACCCACAAACACGTGCAGTTCCAGTAGGTGGAGCTGTCGACCCACATACAGCCGATCACGAGGACGCACCATCACGCCGGACTTCCATTGGGACGAGAAGGTAAATAGGTCTACCAGTTGCGTAGTGTTTTTGTCAGTCTGACTACGGTAGGTTTCATCATCTTTCACATGTGTCTCTCATTTTTGTCTATTCTTTAGAATCTTTTTGGTTGAATAATTGTTGAGGCAGACACATCGTCCATCCTTTACTTTTTGTTCTCTACAGAATCATAAATGAAAATTGTTTATGTTCGTCCAATATACTATGGCATGGTGCTACCCGGTAAGCAAAAATGCCTGTGTTAGGCTATGCTATTCTCTTGAAGGGAATACTAGATAATATTTCAGTTGACATTGATTTCAACTCAATGCCGGCTGACAAATTTGACATTTTTTCACTCTTATGACTTATGACCATGCCATTAGAATTGTGTTTGTGATGAGCTTCATATCATATATGCCAAGGAGGTTGGAACTCTTAGGGCGCCTATAGAGAGACGGCGTGACAGACAAAACCCGTGCCGCGCATATGCGTTTTACGCATATGTGCTGTCAGTACCTCTCGGGACGTCATGGGTATATAAACTATAAAAATATACCAAGAATGCCACATTGCTCTGTAATCTGGTGCAGGAACCAGTCTACGTACGTTAATAAACAAAATTCAAACGTTTCCTATCACAGGTAAGTAAAAAAGTTATATTAAATTCAATATAAAATTAGTATGGGCGAGAGACATAGTGAAGAGACACGACGCTGAATTTGTTATCGATAGTCTATGTAAACTCTTACAACTAAACAGTGTTAGTAGAAATTCAAAATTTGTTTCCGAGTTACGGACGTTTCCTATGTATAAGTTAGTATAATTATGTGTATTTCTCTATTTAAGTACATATATATATCGTCGCCTAGCACCCATAGTACAAGCTTTGCTTAGGTCGGTGATTTGTATGAGACTGTCCCCCAAACATTTATTTATTTATTTATACATTTATGTATTTAGCAATAATATAATATTTATCTAGAGTGCAGACAATGAAGCAACTATTCAAAAACATAGTTTAAGAAATTCTGACTTAATTTTTAGATTTCCTATAGAACCATGTGTCAGAGATCGCTGGATAACGGCGACTGGAAAGTTGAACTGGTTTCCGCAAAAACACGACACAACGGTTGTTCGGACCACTTCCAAAATGACTGTTTTGTAAAAACAAATCCGAGATCTATATTGTCATCCAATGCCTATCCAACTTTAAAACTCCATCCTGCGTTTGACAAGGTAAGTTAGCTTTGCTAAATAATTTTATTATGTTTTAAAAGTAAAGTACCTTTTAAAGGATTTCTGATGTTATCTGTTAATACATATTAATTTAAGTATGTAATTTCCAGGTGTTTCTTGTCCCAAGTAACCCATCTGATAATCTTTCAAGAAAACGTAAAACGGTACAATTTACGAATTTAAAAATATCTTTATACATTTATACATCTAGTTAATCTGTCCTCATATATAATACCTAAATTACCTAACCATCTAAACTCCTTACAGTTGATCGTTTAATTTTAGTTCCCATTTACAGTTACAATTTTAATTTAAGCACATATGATATACCTACATTTTCTTTTTGCGTTTTATAACGTAATATAAGTAGATATAGTTTGCACACCTTGAACAAACAAACCAATGCAAAGGTAACATATAGAGGGTGTCCCAAGAAGTAGTGATATACTGAAGGTGGGTGGTAGAGGACCTCAAGGGCTATCCAAATCACCCCCATGTATGTTCCGCGATTTTTAGTATTTTCGGAGTTATGATTTTTTTTCTTATTTTTCACCCAACACCGACTACGATGTGATTTTTATTTCTGGTACAGTGAGTTGCTGTAATAGACGCTTTATTTTTTTTGGTGTAAGCTGATAGATTGGCCAACCTAGAATAGTAGCACTTACTATCGTTAGATCTTTAAATAGGCTAAGAAAAAATAAAATGTCAAAAAAATATTACCCAGTGTTTTCAAAACTTAAAGAGCATTTAAAAAATAAAATTACTTAAAAAAAATACCGTTTAGCTTTTAAAAACTTGCTCTATCTATCGGGTAGCTACGCAAAAAATTTCATTGCACTATTTGCATGGCTTCAATCTAAAAATGGAAATCTAAATGTAGTACCTACTTAAATGCAAAATTTTAATTTCTTACTTTCAGTGAAAATTAATTAAAGCAAAGCAAAACCTCTCTTAATCAATTTCGTCCTGAATCACGCACTGGCCACTAACACAAAAAGAACAAAAAACAAAAGAAGTTTGATGATGATTTGATGCGATTGTTGTTACTTCTTAATAATTTAAAAATTGTGTTTTAATACTGTTCACTATTTCGACGTTACCGTCTTGAAGCTTCCGCCGCATTCCCCCTAGCATAACCGTAATAGTAATGCATTTCTGCAAAGTCACGTGAAGTAAACATAATCACTTGTACGCAAATTGAAGTCAGTTAAATAATGCCAAGTCGTTGATTCCAGATAACAACACGAATCCAAATCGTAATGCTAGTAGAAATCTGCGTTAATAGCCAAAATTATAGTGGAAACAAATAGTGAACAGTATTAAAACACAATTTTCAAATTATTAAGAAGTAACAACAATCGCATCAAATCATCATCAAACTTCTTTTGTTTTTTTGTTCTTTTTCTGTTAGTGACCAGTGCGTGATTCAGAACGAAATTGATTAAGAGAGGTTTTGCTTTGCTTTAATTAATTTTCACTGAAAGTAAGAAATTTAAATTTTGCATTTAAGTAGGTACTACATTTAGATTTCCATTTTTAGATTGAAGCCATGCGAATAGTGCAATGAAATTTTTTGCGTAGCTACCCGATAGATAGAGCAAGTTTTTAAAAGGTAAACGGTATTTTTTTTATATAATTTTATTTTTTAAATGCTCTTTGAAGTTTTGAAAACACTGGGTAATATTTTTTTTTTCATTTTAATTTTTTTAGCCTATTTAAAGATCTAACGATAGTAAATGTTACTATTCTAGGTTGGCCAATCTATCAGCTTACACCAAAAAAAAATCGAGCGTCTATTACAGCAACTCACGCTACCAGAAATAAAAATCACATCGTAGTCGGTGTTGGGTGAAAAATAAGAAAAAAAAAATCATAACTCCAAAAATACGAAAAATCGCGGAACATACATGGGGGTGATTTGGATAGCCCTTGAGGTCCTCTACCACCCACCTTCAGTATATCACTACTTCTTGGGACACCCTGTATAACTAGCCTCTTAACCTCTGTCTAGCCTTACCCTTAACACTTGTTGTTTAACTTTAACCTTAAAGCTAACAACTTAATGTAAGTAGGTACTTATTGTAAATATAAATTCAAATAAATGTATAAATTTTACTGTTTTTATATCATTCATAACGACATCATTTTAGTGAGATTTTAAAAATGAGAATGTTTGAATAGCTTTTTTCAAGTAACATTTTTAGTCAAATAACTGTTGGTTTTAATCTATCGATGAAAATATCGAGCCATACCACAACACTATTTACATTAACATGTCAAAATTACCTGACACGGTCGATTTCTATGAAAATGACAGCCAAGGCCGCCTCTATCTCTAAGGTTACACACTAAAGAGGTCCGTGCTCTGTGATATATGCGCTTGGAGACCTTGTACATCTCCAAACGTGCATTATATAATGTTATTATTATATACCTATTCGGAGAGAAACCTTTACTTCTCTATAAATGATTACTTATAAATGTTCTGACTTTTTGGAGACTTTACATCTCTTGTTATTATTATTATATTTCAATTTATTTAAAATCAATTTTGTTTTTTTTTTGTATGCATGTTAGTTCTAAGATGTACCATGATTGTTTGAAAAAATAATTCCCGCCAAGTTTCTTAGCGGTTCTTCTTGGGTCAGCGGTGTAGGGTTAGAACCGGAAGTAGTTTTAATACCTAGACGATTCAAAAGAGTTTGTTGCTATTCCAATTTGAATAAAGAATTATTTGACTTTGACTATATCATCAGCCTATCTAAGTCCACTGCTGGACGTAGGCCTCTCCTATCAACTATGCGTATGGAGACGCATTAGGAGGTAAATGCCCATAATCACCACGCTGGGCAAGCGCTTCATTCGACAGTTTTAAGCCGATACGCTTAGCATATGATTGGATTGGTGCAACTGTATGTAGCAGGGAGATAAACTTTCCGTTCCTCTTTTATTAATATAGATAGTAAAAGACACGAAGTCTATCTCGCGCGACATACTCTTCCACTAATCATTATGCTAATCCTACTGAATCACGAACTTCTGACACCCATGTTAGAAACATCCGATGGTCGGAACTTCTAGTTAATTGGATATGAAGAAGCACATACATCCATGAAATATACATATCTACACACCCGAATAATGTTAGGTCAAGATTCCGAGATAGACAATAAAATTAAATACAGATCATGATTCATACTTTTGACCGCCGTGAAACTTTAATCGACAGCTTTGTCGCTGATATTACCTAATACTTTGCCAATTGTCTAACGAAAGCCTATTAAACTGTATTATGTTCGCAGATCCACGGGCAATCGGAGGCATTCTGGATTCTGGTGGAAGACGTGGATTCCGAGGTGGTTTTGCACCACGAGTTCCTTCTGCTGAAGGAGAAATATTGCAAAGACGAACATACGGTAATGTCCATTTATAATATTACTATCAAGTCAAATCAACATGTTTTTTCGAACAGTCCAAAACGATCTCCACTATGAAGTTTCATATGAAATACACAAAAGTGACGTCACGTTTGTATACCGCCAAATGACCTATTCCTTTAAGTTCTTTCTTATTAAACAGAAATTCTGTATAAAAATTGCTGCAATCTACATTTTGGTAATATTTTTTTCGTATATTATGCCATACATACATCATCAAACTTAAAAGAGTAGGTCATTTGGCAGTACTCAAACGTGACGTCACTTTTGAGTATTTCATATAAAATTCCATAGTGGTGATCGTTTTGACAGTTCGAAAAAAGATGCTGATTTGACTTGCCAGTCATCATGCCTATTGACTTGATCCCATGCCTGGCCATGCCGCGTGATATCATATAAATGTTAGCTGTCGTTTTGACGGAAAATAATAGTGATCATTTTATCTCATCATCATTTCAGTCATAAGGCGTCTGCTGCCGTGGCCCCAACTGCCATCGGTTCTTCGAGATATATCATCATTTGAAATTGTTTATCTGGCGAATATATTTTATCTAGAGATTAAACAGGACGTAAGGGCTCTTGCGTCTCCCTCTATAGGTCACACTATAGCATTTTATTTTATTTTCAGGTTAAACTTTTCGTGCCAGTGTTTGAACCTCTGCCTCCACAGTATTTCCTCAGGGTCGTGTCTGACAGGTAAGAAAAAAATACTACTGTGATTTTAAACTGTCTGTGTATGGTAAATTCACAGTACAGTAAAGAATGCCTTATCTTATGATGTTGGCATAATATTTTATTTTATAAGATATTTTTTTAATAACACTTTCACAAAGTATGTATTTAAGAGATCCCAACTCCTTCTTACTTGTATGTGATTGTGAATTTATGACAAATAAACGACTTAGAATTTTTGATATGAATTTTGATCTATTCAGTGTATAATTATCTTCTTCGGTTACCGCGATAGTTATTCATGAAATAATACGATTTAAACGAATTATATCGCGTATATTAATGAACGTTGTAGCAATGTTTCGAACAATCATGGTGTACAAGTATCTAAGAAAGAGTTGGGATCTCCTAAATAGATACTTTGTGTTCGTGTTGTAAAACAATATCTTAAATTAATAAATATATTAAATTAATAAAATATGTTAACATCATAAGATAAGAAAGTCTCTACCATACGGAACAGGGGGCTCTACCGCGAACATCGAACGAAACAAGCTCGTCCGAAACTAAAATCGAACGAAAGAGAATTGAAAACGTTACCATGAAATTACTTCGATTCTACTTCTTTCGGACGAATCTATGACGTGAATGAAAAGAATGAACGTTCCGTTAACTGTCGTTAAGTCGACGTCACACTTTAAATCACACGCTGCGATCAAAAACCGGTAAAGTAATAATTAACATAAAATGGGTTAAAGAATTGTTAAAAATTAAAATTATGTACGGATAATATGATGCGATACCAAATACTACTCCTTTAACTCATTTTCACGCTTAATTTGATTTTTTTCGTTCCTTGTTAAAATAAGCATCAAATGAACGCAAGTGTCAAAGTTGTCAAAAGTAAAAAACCAGTCGCCAGTCACCATTAATTTAAAATATAAAATAGGATTTCGGCTTATAAACGTAAGAAAAGCTCTATAATTATCTTGTATAACAATTAATTAAACCTTAAGTATAAAAACTGAGGCACTAAGTACTTAATTTCGTATTAAAATGAGATTTTTTATTTTAAATTCGCTCACTTTGATAACATATAATTTCCGTCTTTATTTATTTTTTACAGCATGCCACCAGTTAACCATCACCTGTGATTATTTAACAAAGCACCCAGATTTGGGGAAAGGCAACCTCAGGCATATTGAGATTATTGAGGGTCGCACAGAGTCCAAATGGCGATGGGCTGAGATCACTGAGACCCTCAATGGGCCTCAATTGGGCAGTAAAAATAAAAATGCCACACAATGGCAAAAGGTAAAAAATACTATTTTCCATAACTTAAGATTTTATTTCTTGAAAATTATTTATATTGCAGTAAACATTTTTCTCTCATTTACTTCTTGGTTAATTTCGTTTTGAATTTGTGTTTGTAGCTTGGCTTCTCTTTAAAGGATAAAAAATATACTGCCAAAGGCAGAGCGGCTGAGCTTAACCGTGGGGCCACTGGGACTGGTGGTGGTCCTCTAAACTCAACGAAATAGATCTCCGGGTGTTGGCAATTATGGGAGAAGGTCTTGGCGGTCGCCAGACCCAGGCCTTCATTAATCCGTTTCAGGTATTGCATTTCATTCAGTTTTTATTTTTGGGAAATTTCTAGTTATTAGCATTATGTTAATAATTTATATTTAATCATCGCACCTGCAAAGTTCTCTATGTAAGATTTATGTCTTGGAAGTAGTAAAGTAACTACAACTCACAAGAGCTATTAATTGATTTGTTGATTGTTTGTTAATACTATTGCTATAAGAGACCTGTCAATGTCATCAGTCATAGAAATATTTAATTTATTTTTTTAAAACACTTAAAGGCCTCCGATTACAAAATTAAATTGACTCCTTGCTTCACAATTTAAAACTCGCCCCTCACAAAATATTTTGATTGATGAGAGTATTGTGGCTAATACTCTCATCAATCAAAATATTTTGAAAATGTCTTCTAAGCCTATTAAATCTTCGTTTTCATATGTCTTTATAATAAATCCCATTAAAATATATAAAAAAAATCGCGTAATACACATTTTTCTAGTTATTATGAAGCTTATTACAATTGGAGACTTTACATTCATAGTTGTAGACGCCTATATAGGTACATATACCTAGGACAAACTAACAATTACTTATATAGTTATGTAGGTCCAACTTTGAGAAAGAGTTCAGTGTTCGGGGAGCTATAACATGATCTTTTCCCAATTTATAGACAATCTCATGTTACAACAACTTGAATTTTGTTATATATTTCCATAAACACAATTTATTTTAAGTACTGCAGGAAACTTACATTATTTTCAAAGATTTTTTTTTCTCAGCAACAAAGCTCACGGCAACAGGAAACAGTGCCTCCTCCGCGCCAGTCAGACCCTCAGCCTCAGCACATGGTCCAAGCCCGTCCAGTGCACACCCACACCTCTCAGCCACGCCGCCCAGTGCCTCAGGTGTATGAGGCTGTACCACAGCAGCAGCAGCTCTATGAAGAGGAAGTGGTGCTGGATATGGACCACCTCTATGCTGCTCCACTACAACAGCAGGTGGTGCATGGCGAAGGAGCCGAGGCCAGAGAAGAAAGGCAACTGCGACCATCCAGTAAGATATGACTCATTTCTCCATACCCAATCATACTATCAATGAGCTAAGTCTCTGATTACGGCCTGATTACTCTTCCAATAAATAAAGCACATAAATCAGTATAATGTACTTTTATCCAGATGCCTTAAAAAGCTGATGATCACTTGGTTCTAAGTTCTGAACAAACCTTGACAACTTTGAACCTTATATGTTATTGTCATCGTAGTAAGAACCTAGAGGTCCTAGATTCCTAGAAATTTTATTCCAATATTTAATATTATATTGTATTAAATTTTATTTTTTGCTCACAAGTATGTTAAGATTATCATAATATGCATCATGGCCTGAAATGGATTACATACTTCTTGATGTAACTAATGATTATACGTATTTTCTTTTCAGGCAGTAGAAGAACGGAAAGGCGTCGATCAAGACTGCGTATAATTTAAAGTATTTCATAATCATTGTAATCAAGCACTTTCAGAACACAAGTTTGGTCTTATCACCAACACCAACTTAAAACCTTGAGTTCACAAACATGTAGGTATAGTTAAAATTATTGATATTTATTAGTATTAATATAAAAATAAATTTACGTGTTTCACGATATGTGTCAAAGACAGCAAATTTCATTGAAACTGACTTACTATTTGTTTATTGTCGATTATTGGAAAAAAATTATGGAAGAAGATAAAAAATTACATTATTAAAATAAACATATATTATTCCCTTAACTGTTTTATTTCTGTCCTTAGTTATTTTCTTTTTTTTTAATTTCACCACTTTGCCTGCCTGACTAATATGTACCTAACCAAAATACAAATTACTACCAGTACCTACTAACGGTCACTGAGCTAAACTGCGAACGGACAGACAGACGGACATAGCGAAACTATAAGGGTTCCTTGCTTACTATGGAATCCTAAAAACCAAGTGAGTTTCAAAGAAAAATACCTTAAAATACATACCAATCAATCATTATCTATGTAAATTCCTATGAGAACATACCTAAAAAGAGTTTTAAAATTCATTCAACGATTTCTCAAAAAAGTACATAGGTACACGTTAAAATAAAATAGAATTGATGTTTTTTTTTTCATAATTATATAAGACTTGGGATATGATGATTGTTTTTGAACTAAATGCTTATTTTAAATACAGATTTAGGATCTATGCTTAACTAAATACCTGCCTTAAGAACCCTATAAGTATGGAACGTCAAAATTCGATTTTAGTAAAAACTTATATCATTATCGGTTACCTATATTGTTTATATAATAATGCTTATAAGTTTTTGAAAAAATGTTCATTTTCGATCATCATCACTATCATCTCAGCCATAAGACATCCACTATTTAATTGAACATAGGCCTCCTCTCTGGACCTCCATATGTAACAGTTGGAAGCTACCTGGACCTGCAGCCAGCGTCTCCCGGCGATCTCCATAAAGTAGTTTGTCCGTCTTGTTCTTGTGGGTGGACGTCATACGCTGCGTTTGCCAAACCATGGTCTCCACTCGAGGACATTTTGCTTTCATCAGATGGCCCTGCCCAATGCTTCAGTTTGCTAATCCGAGTCCGGAGGACTATGTCGGTGAATTCAGTTCATATACGGATTTCCATTTCTGAATTTGGTCCATTTCCTTCTCCAAGTTTAGCACTCTCCATAGCTCGTCGAGGGACTTTGAGATGAGTCCGAATGTGAAGGACCACGTTTCCGCGCCGTAAATCATCTATAACTTCACGCTAATTGAAGACTCGTCTTGAGTCACTGAGGTGAATCGGACGAAAAGAAAGTTCTTGTTTCCCGAACGCTGCCCAATAGAGCTGGATTCGGCGATTGACTTTTTATAGAAGTTGGACCTACATATCAAATTGTATTATAAAGAAATATCGGTACAGGTAAAACTAACTTTTAAAATTGATAATTTTTGAAAATCGGTTCATGATTCTCGGAGGTATCGAGTAAAAAAAATCTGGCCAATTGAGAATTTTCTCCTTTTTGAAGTTGGTTAAAAATACTTGATGGTGCGTTAAGGTACAGTCAAGGTAAAAAACATAGATGCGGACAGGGTGCAAAAGTGTGTATTCACGACTTTATTTTAATTTTGTCGTGTATTCATATATATTGCAATTTAGGCGCATCTATTTCTTCTATCTTGACTGTACTTATTATTACGGATTACGGCCCGCGGCGACAGACAGATACAAGAGTTGTTTGTAGGTTCAAAATAAAAATCTATGCATATACTGTTCATTTATTTATTTTTAGTACAAGTAATACAATGTACAAACAAACTTCATTTCTATCACTGTGTAGAAACAATATGTATATTGAAGCAGATGTCGCTAACACCGGTGACATCAAAAACTGTTTTATTGTTTAATTTAGTTTAATTGTGGTATTTATAATAATTCAATAAGCTAGCGGATATTCTCAATTCTGCTGACATTAAATAATACTTGAAAACGTGTCTTTAATCTAATCTGTAATCTCGCTCTTCTTGGGACTAGGTCGATTCGTGTACGATAGTCCCATGATATTTATTTATTAGCCTCTCGACATTTACTGCCTGTCGAGGTTGGCGATCAGCCTCGCCCTCGCCTCGCGGCCGCGGCGCAGCGCCGAGTGCGCGGGCGCCGCGTGCTGGCCGCCGCGCGCGCCACGCTGCAGCTCGGCCTCCGCCGCCAGCTCGGCCGGCTCCAGCTCCAGCGGCTCCAGACGCGCCGCCACGCACATGTTGTGCAGCACGTGCACGCGACCACTATCGCTCCCACCGTGTCGGGCCGGTAGTAGAGCTCCCGTGCCGCCAGCAAACCTCTCCGACGACCTTAAAGAGGAACGAAAAAATACATATTTTGAGAGACGAGACAATATTATACGGCAGACGGACGGAACGTATGCTTCTTCGGTATAGATTATTTCTGCTTGCAGTAGTAGACTTCTTACTGTAGACGTAATATGAGAAATAGTTTTCTTAAACTTGTATGTACTGTTCAGATTTTTTTTATCCGATACTATAAAACCATTTACGCATGAAATGACGTCAATCTGCATTAGAAAAAATCATCTTAAGTATATATTTTCTGCCCTCCGACCGGCAAACAGAATTTTGCCGGCCGCTGCGCTAAAGTAAGTTGCCGCCTGCCGGCTCCGTTGAGCAGAAAAATAATATACACACTTCGGTCGTTAAATGGAAAAGCCTCAGATCACATGTTTGTCTACAATTACACGTCATCCGAGACATTTCCCACTTAAACAGCCTTGGCATGTAATCTACTATTTTAGGATTTACTCGTACTTGACCAAAATTTTGAATACACAAAAAATGTCTTCCCCAAAAAATACCTTATGTTTTCTTAGATAGTTTCCCTGTATCTTCTATAGTTTCCGACTTTCCCATACTGTCCCACTTAAAAAAAACATTGCATACAAAATTTAGTGCTGAACACATCGAGATAATACTGGTTGACAGTGACTGAGACCTAAATTAAATAAATATCTTGGGACATCTTACACAAATCGACCTAATCCCACGGTAGGTTCAATGAAGGCTTGTGATGTGGGTACCAAACGACGAAATATATAATAGATAGATACCTACACATAAATACTTAAATGCATAAGCAGCAACGACCAAGAAACAAATATTTGTGATAAATAAATACACAAATAATGCCCTCGCTGGGATTCGAACCCGGAGCCTCCAGCAGGAGGCAGATTATCTATAAAATAAAGCGAATATTAACTGAACAAAATTGACCTGTACCGATATCCCCTTATACTTTAGGCACTGGTCTCACCGCGAGCTAGTCAGCTATGAACTATTGGCTATAAATATGAACAAAAGATACGCACTCCCGTGTCTCTTTTATTTACACGGGAGTGCATATCTTTTGTTCATGTTTATAGCTCATAGTTCATAGCTTAGTAGCTCGCGGTGAGACCAGTGCCTTAAATCCAAATATATGTTACCTTTCAATATACCGAACGTCCGCTCAATAGTAGACCGCGCTCTCTTTTGAATTTCATTATAACGGCCTTCCGGTGAATCTTCTACCGCGCCGTCAACTGGGGTCATCAGGTACTCCCAGCAGGGGATACCCGGAGTCACCTAAAATTTGTAACATCAAATTATTTAAGAGGGTTTAAAAAGTGTATCTTCAAAATCCTAAACCGCGTGGCGTAAAAAATAGGAGCGACATGAACTTGCGTATGTAGCAGGAAAACAAACTTCTCAGTGCAATATTTGCATAGATTAAGATGAGATTTGTTTATTTACTTCTTAATAAATTGATGGACACTACTTTCAACTAACCGTCGTTAAGCCTAAATCGCGAACGACTGTAGGCGTACTGTCCTACAGTGTTAAGGGTCCGCAGTAAGCTCCGCGGTAATCGATGTAGTTTCGTTCTTATTTTAACTACACTCGTATTGTCATGATGTCATGAAATGTATTTACATGTATAAATATTACTTCTTATCCTATAATAATTATTTGAGCATACGATACCTAAAAGGTATGCCGTCTCGCCAGTACCACTCAGCTCAGCGAAATGGTCGCGTATGCGTATGACGCTGTTGGCCCATATAAACGCGTCGTGAGTGGCACCGCCATACGATGCGTCAAATTTAACATTTATTTTGGTCGGCGCAAATCTGGAACCGAATTTCAAATTATAGTTATTTCCTTTGACTATTTTTCAAACCATATTCAAATTAATAATGAAATAGCTATAGATAATAGATACAGTTTTTTTGTACCCAATTAGAATTAAGTAATAATGATGATGTTGAATGATGTTGCCGTGTGGTGACGGCAGTAAGAATACATTTGTCACCACCCCAACTCCTCTTGTGGGTGTCGTAAGAGCCGACTAAGGGATTGAAGGGTCACTGACCATTCTACAAGATTGATGATGGGTACGTAGGTTGCCCTGAAAGTTTCGGGAATCGGAAAAAATACGCATTTTAATGAAATAAAAGTACTTTTATTGTTTTTCAAAGTATTCTCCTTTGTGTTTAATACACTTTTTCATTCTCTGAAACCAGTTTTTAAAACAGTTATTGAAGTCTGAAGTGGGGGTTGACAAAATGGCCATTTTATAAGCGTCGACTGCTTCTTCCGCGGTCTGAAAACGCTGACCACGCAACCGATTCTTTATTTTCGGGAAAGTAAAAAAATCGTTGGGACTTAGGTCGGGGCTGTACGGAGGATGGTCCAGTAATTCGACGTTTTCGCCCTTCAGATAGTCGTCTGTTTTCTGAGCGGTGTGAGGGCTGGCATTATCATGGCGTAGTATAATACGGCGGTTAGGGTTAGTTTTTCGCAGTTCAGCAAAAACAATCGGTAAACAAACGCCTATATACCAATCGGCATTGACAGTTCTTCGATCTTCAAGAGCGATAGTCGCCACGTGACCCGATTTGGAGACAAACGTGGCTACCATTTTTTTGATCGTGCTGCGAGAACGAACAACTTTTGTCGGCTTCGGTTCGTCTTCGTAAACCCAAACTCGAGATTGGTTTTTCGATTCAGGCTCATATGCGTAAATCCATGATTCGTCACCTGACACAATACTAAAAACGGCATTTGAGCTTCCTCCATTAAATCTTTTTAAAGTTTTGCGGCACCAATTGACACGTACCGTTTTCTGGTCGTCAGATAACAAGTGAGGAATCCACCGGGAAAATAACTTCCGCACGCCCAACTCTTGTTGTAAAATAACTTGTACCTGACTCATTCCAATGCCTAAAGTCTCCTGAATCTCCCGATATGTAACATGCCTATCTTCCTTTATCAGTTGGCGAACAACATCGATGTTTTGATCGGTAACGGCCGTTTTCGGTCGACCCTCACGTACGTCATCCGCAAGAGACACACGGCCACGTTGGAATTCCGAATACCACCTGTATATGGTCGTCTTTGAAGGTGCTTCACTACTAAAAGCAATAGTTAATCGGTCTCCACATTGTTGTTGTGTTAATCCACTTTTAAAGTCATAATAAATCATTGCTCTAAAACTTTCGCGGGACAGCTCCATTTTCACCAGCGACTCAACGACTTTAAAAAACAATTGAAAATCGGACATTGTTTTTTTTTTCTAAGTGGTCAGTGTTTTCGAATAATGAGACTATGCTTGTAAGAAAGAGATATAACACATGTCAAATATACGTTCCTAAGTATTAAATTCCCGAAATTTTCAGGGCATCCTACGTAGCAGGGTCATCATACTGCGATCCCATTACTGCGATCGCCAATCCGCTTGCCCAGCGTGGCGATCATGTGCATTTACCTCCTAATGCGTCTATACTTATAGTTTAATAGGAGAGGCCTTCTTCTAGTAGTGGACTAACATAGGCTGATGACGATGATGATGATGAATAATGATGTATTTGCAGGCCACACTTGGTACTCGAAAGTTTTGTATATACATTAAGAATACATGTGTTTAAGTTGGGCAAATGATAAATGCATTTTAACAAAGGAGATCGAGACAAAAGTGAATTTATCACGGGCCCACCCTATATTTATTTATTTAAACATTATTGCACAATAAAAAAGTACTAATGGCGGACTTAACGACTTAAGGCATTCTCTACCAGTCAACCATTGGGCTAAAATAAAGGTTTGTATGGTGCAGGCTTTTCTATTCGAAAAAAAAAAGAAAATATCTAGATACCTACTTGAAGATATATCCAATACTATACACTTACACCAATACTTTTTATAATATACCACATTCCACCAAAAATGCTGGAAATCGTACGATCTCTGCTACCAACAAAGTAATACCATGCAGATAATCAATCACACAATTTGTCAGATAAATTCTTGCGTAACATACGCTTGAAGGTGAACTTAGTCTGTGCCTTTCTGATGTCGAGTGGAAGTTATATATGGTATTCTAGGTAATAAAATAATATTATTTACCATCTGTACGTTCAACGAGTGAATGAAAAGGTCTGTGGTGAGCCACGTGGGTGCAGGGATTCCAAATTTATTGAAAAATCTGCAAAATAAGATTCTTTTATGAAACTGTTCGTAACGCAATTGTGTATATGTGTAAACTTATAACATTTGAATACAATTTCTTATTTACTGGAATTTTGTTTTGTGTTGATTGGCGTTTTTATTTTTTTCCCAGTTATCACACTACTCAATACTGTATAAATTATAGATATTGGATATCATATACCAAAGAAAAATAGACCAAGATCTGATGCCGCTTGGCCACTCGGTCTTAGCAACCACCAGTCAATTTTCTCGGGTATATACAATCCCTCACAAGGCTAGGCGCCTTTGACCATACTCTAAGGGAAAGCAATCACCATTGTCACTAAAACCACCTCATACTTTTGAATATTAGCTCTTCACAAGTATCCCCACTGACAAGTTAAATTCAAGAATATGTGGTTTAAAAGAAGTTTCTTGCCCGTATTAAGTTATGTCTGAGTTGTTTTATTTTAGGTAGTAACCATGTAACATTCAAATTTATTCTATTTATAGTATTTGTTTATTGTAATGTTTAGTTAATTTAGTTTTTTGTTATAATATTGACCCCACTGATCTCTATTTATTCGAATGCAAGAGAAATCTCCACTGCTACTTATTAATTATCTGCTTATAACTCGCACACTTAAAACATATTTTTATTAATTTAAATTGATTTTTTTTTGTTAAATAAGAAGTTAATGTACTTACCCTACTTTAATGGAACCCCGTGCTGCCTGTGTTTGGGGGAATCGGATATGCCTATGTGTCAGAGTTGGGTCGTTTAAGGCAGTAGTAACATCTTTTAGACACTCTGATACCGCTTGTTGGGACATCGGCACCCATTGGTCCCGCCCCACTCCACCCTGGTAATCACCCCTGCCATAAATTTTTAATGATATTAAAATCTGAAAAAATATGTTAACATTAAATAAATTATATCACTATTCATTTTATGATCACTACACCTAATAAAAATAATTGTTGTTTTGTCAATAATACCTATGTGCCCATCTATGGCTAAGTGGTAAAGGTAAAGAACATATAAGGATTGTGTAGGTATGAGGGTGCCTTTCCACTAGAGCTAAGCTGAATATATTTGATATCCAGTAATCAGCATGTCACATACTTATGTGAACTTTCTAAACCTATAGACCTTTCAATGTTAGGTATTTAGTCTCATTCTCATTACAGCACCAATGTTCAGTATACTTAGGCTAGTTTTTTGGCCATAAAAATACACGTTCAGAAATGTTTTACCTTATCCACAGAGTCTTATTCCACGGCTATTGCGTTGGGGCGGCAGCAAGGGCACAACATCGGCGCACAGAGTTTCAAACACCTCCCGGGTGACCCGAAAGGTGTTGATGAACTCTGCAGGCAAATGAATATTCGGTCCCCCGGGTACGCCGTCTCCGAGCAGCCTGTTGCCTTCTTTCTTCATCCAACGTTTCTTGTAGGATGAACAATCTTGCAGCCATTTTTACTAAAACAAAATATCGCGATTGTAAACCGTTCGTTAGATACCTATCTATCTCCTAAACATAAGACGTATTTCATTAAAACACTTTTACTACTTACGCTGTGAATTCCGTCTTGTTGTTAGTATTCAAAACACCTACAAATACAACAGAAAATACTTCAAAAACAACGAAAGCAAAACACAATTCGCACATACTACAACGACACAGCGACGACATCATGTCATAAATGTCATAATCATAATGATCGAATAATTACCATGTGATGAATTACAAAAACCGTGAATCACTCTTCGAAACATAGTTTTCAATTAAGTTTCTAAAACACGTGCAAAGCAATATGTTTACTCTTTTTTTCTAAGCTCGAGATCATAACAAATCACTAAAATTAAAGACTTATTTACTGTTACAAAAGTCGTGAGAAAATGAAAAAGTGGCGTGTTTCGGCAACATTGAGATTATCGAAAGAAGGACGTTAGCTCAATAGTTGCCGGCATATTTGACGTTTCTTTACGTAGTAAGTACTGTCAAAAACTCCGCATATTGCCTTTCGTGGTAGCGTTTACGGACCGACTTCGTTACATTCACGTACTTCGTGGCCGCAATCAAGAACGAAAGAGTTTCCTAGTAGCGTTTTGACAGATGAGCCTCGAAATTAACGGATTACGTGTTTCGCGGTAGCGCCCCAGGGTTATGTTTACAAAATGACGGGCGTTTGTACGATCTTTGATAATGTCCAAGAAAATACCATAACATATCTTGTCAGCCTCCGTAGCCTAGTTGGTAGTGACCCTGCCTACGAAGCTGGAGGTTCCGGGTTCGAATCCTGCCGAGGGCATTATTTTTGTGTATTTTATTATCACAAATTTTTGTTCCTTGGTCATGGCTGTCTATGTATTTAAGTATCTATACGTATCTATCTATTATATATATATATATCGTCGCCTGAGACCCACATCACAAGCCTTAATTGAGCTTACCGTGGGACTAAGTCGATTTGTGTAAGATGTCCAAAGATATTTCTTTATTTTATTTATGTTGACATCATAAGATAAGGAAGTCTACCATACGGAACAGGATTATGTTTTCAAAAAACAAATCGGACAAATGTCCGTCACATTTGTCCGATCTTTGATAATGACTAAGAAAATATCGTAACTTATCATTAATTCACCAGGTGGATAGCAGCCGAGACTCAACTACCAGTCTCCTTCCAACACCTCATCCTACCAGAGAAGAATTTACCCCCCACAGAGCTGTTAGACCTGCAGCCTTTACCCGTCTCAGCGCTACGAAACCCCAAGTTCGAAGAGTTATATAGCGAGACGTTCCCGCAATTTAATCCTGTGCAAACTCAGGTATGTATCACATCATCGGTATATCAGTACACTGCTGGACATTAGGGTGGTCCACGACAGTATGAACAATTTTTTTTTTCTAAAAATCTTACCTCCACATGGCTATTATATAAAAGTAGTCTATATACCAAATTTGAGGTAATTTGCTGATTATTTACTGGTCGCTCAAAACGGTTAAACTTTCGCTGATCTCATACAAACCAAAAATTTACACTTAGCAAAAATTCTAAAATTGAAGCTGCATATGAAAAATCGTCTATTTTTTAGATTTAATATGTTACTTTAGGTATTTACCCTGCTGC
The DNA here is from genome assembly GCA_025490895.1 of Thaumatotibia leucotreta. Lineage (NCBI taxonomy): Eukaryota > Metazoa > Arthropoda > Insecta > Lepidoptera > Tortricidae > Thaumatotibia > Thaumatotibia leucotreta. Next base: position 30,220 of record JALPQI010018942.1, read on the forward strand.
AAAGTACTATAAATCCACAAGAATGTAACATCAGTTACCAATTATAGTAGTGTCAAAGTCAAACTATTCTTTATTCAAGTATGCTTATTAATAAGCATTTTCGAATCGTCTGACATTATCAAGAGAGAGAAAAAAAAAATCTACTACTGGTTCAAACCCTACACCGTTCCTGAGAAGAACCAGTAAGAAACTCAGGTGGACTTATTTTTTCAAAACAGTATAATAATACATCTTATTAAAATAACATGCATTAAAGAATTTTTTATAAAAGAGAGAAATATATAAAGGATCATAATATTAAACATTATTATTGTACAAGTTCACAATATTATTCAGTATCTATATCTATACTACTAGAGTTGTAAAGGTCCTCTAGTTGTCAGAATAAAGAGGAATTAAGATTTAGAGATGTAAAAGGTCTCTAATCGTCATGATTTTAACAATAATAATAAAATAGAAAATTAACAATTTAGTGACAATTACAAAGCAACTATTCTTATTATATAAAATACAACAGCCAATACCTGAAACAGCTCACCCTCGCTGAGCATTGGACATGAAGCTACGACGCAGAAGAAAAAGAGGAATATTTTTTATATCTGCCGCCTGTATCACTCCGAAAGGGTCCTTAACCACTCACTTGCCTTGATTTTTGCGATGTACTCTATTTCTATGTAAAATAAGAGCGATGACATGTAACAAAAGCTACATGAGACATGTCAGTTTTGGTTGCCCTGAAAATCAGCGTCGTGGCAACCTAGCCATGACACATGCTGAGTGGCAACCTTTTTGGTGTGTTTATTTCTTTTTATTAGTTTATTTGTAAATGTACCTATTTAATCGCCAAATAAATAATATTCTATTCTATTCTAATAGATAAAATTTTACTGACCAATCATTTTATTACCCAGGTCTTCAACGCCGTATACAACACAGATGACAACGTATTCGTCGGCGCTCCATCCGGTTCCGGCAAATCCGTGGTAGCCGAACTAGCGCTACTACGACTACTGTCCAGCAACGCGGCCGGGCGAGCCGTGTACCTGCTACCGAAGGACGCTTTAGCCGACATCGTGTTCGCGGACTGGTACCACAAGTTCACCAGGTTCAACCTCAAGGTGGGTCTAGAGTATGTCAGTAAGTGGTCTCGCTAGCACTACTGCTGCTGTCCAGCAACGCGGCCGGGCGAGCCGTGTACCTACTATCGAAGGACGCTTTAGCCGACATCGTGTTCGCGGACTGGTACCACAAGTTCACCAGGTTCAACCTCAATGTGGGTCTAGGACGAGCCATATCGGCCATATCGGACCGCGCAAGCGATGTGTCATCTACTATGATATTTCATACAATACAACGCACACGTCACGCAGACGTCCTGTGTGATTCGGCTGTTGTATAGGCTTTCAACGCTAAAAACGCTAAATCTCTACCTCTTCGTTGATTTTTCAATCCTAAGATACATTTGATACACACACACACACACACACACACACACACACACACACACACACACACACACACACAAACACACACTTTCGGCTGTTGTATAGGCTTTCATTGCTAATAACGCTTAGAATATCTCTTCCTCTTCATTGTTTCTATAATCCTGAGATACATTTTATACACACACATAAACTTAATAGTACGGTCAAATCGTATATTAAACTCGCAAAACATGTAGTAAAGCTGCATTTTTGGTATGTTGTTTAGACACCATAGGGCACTATAAAACCACATTTTGCAAGCAAAAAAAAGTTGTGCTAGTTACGTAGTACGTGAAAAACTGCGAAATTTACGGTCATTTTTCAGTTTCTGATTTTTATTAAAAAAACCTTACGTTTTTTGACATTATATGTTAGGAAGCGTTTAAAGATTAATAAATTTCCAACAAGTTGAGCTAACATGTATTACCGTAGGTCTTATAGTTTTAGAGATTTGCGACTTCTTAAAAGTACTTTTTTTTGTAAACTAACGCTATTTTGAGTTTTCCTAACGATTTCGGCTT
>JALPQI010018943.1:0-32956 GCA_025490895.1 Thaumatotibia leucotreta
CGACAAACTGGGCTTAATCGCGTAAACTGTCTGCCTGCGACCACGGGTGTAACGTCATCCCCGAAACACCGGGATAATTTATTAAACGTAACTTTACGCGATTAAGATCTATTTGTTGTTAAAATATGATATATGTACTTAAGTAGCACATGGCCATGAGCCCTTGGTATTATAGACTACTTAAAAAGTCGTTTTGATCCCATTTTCCGGACGTTTTCCCTTCATGTCAGCGAATCTCAAATATCTTGATTTAACATACCGTTTTTGGTTTATTTTATGGGGTTATTTATTTATAAGTAGTCAAAGATCAAAGTACGTCAGCAAGCTCTCGGTCGAGATCCATGCTTTGAAAGGGGAGATTCCACTCTGCACCAACGAAATTCAGCCACAGTTTTGCAAAATTCATAGATAATTTTAACAAGAGATTTCCCGGTGTGCTAACCACACTAAAACCTATTCTTGTTCTTTCAAGAAACATCATGATTTAACCAAGAAATAAGAAATTAAACAAAAATACCTATGTATGTTTCATTGATTTCGAATCCTACGTTATTTTTGGGATAATCAGTATATTATAGGCATAGCTAGGCGTTTTTGGGCAGTACCTACTTACATACTTAGCGAAAAAAAAACAGATGAATATAGAAAACTCTGGATTAACAGAACAAAGCGTCTTACCTTTTCGTATTAATAAGCTGGTGACCCTACGCAGTGCCTCTCTGGGGGATTTGTGGAAGAACTTGGGCGTCAGGTTGGGCGGCAGCGTCAGAGGCTTGCGGGCTCCGGTGCCGTCCCACGGCGGGTGCTCCGCCTTCGACGCGGTTAGTCGGTCCAGGTGCTCGATGGACGCCGGCCTGCCGGGACCAGACGGGGTTAGGCAGTGATGGTAGTTTTGGATTAGGAAGCAAAGGGTTTGATAGTTACACAGCGCAGTTAGGTTGGGAAGTGTACATTTCGAGCAATTGTTTCTTTTAGTATAATTCCTTAGTAGAAATGTCCGAGACATATTCCCGAAATTATTAACGAATTTCGATTACAATCTTCGCATACGAAATAACAAAGTAATTGTCAAACCGAAATAAACACAACTTTTTAAAGTGTTAACGGCTAACCTTAAACATCTCTTCTAGAAATTTGAATTCGAACTAATATTTTTTGTGTTTTCTTGTGAGCCTTGTAGTACCCTAATCAATATAATAAATGGCCTCGTTTCCAGCACCAGCCCAATACCCGCATAATGCTGATTGTTAAATGCTTTCGCTGGAACGGCCGTTGCCGAGCCGTGCTCGTACCGCCAGGCGTCCATGTGTATCACGTCCACGTGGGTCACTGTGACTACACCACACCAGTCTAGGTGGATACTAACCGGTGCCGCTGCCGCGGGTACCAGCCGCGCGGCGGGCCGCCGAGGCGCAGCAGGTCGGCGCCCGTGCTGACGCCGGCCGGGCCCGCCCCAGAGCCGCGCCCGTGCCGCCTAGTGTCCATGTGTACAGTGGGTCACTGTGAGTACACCACACCAGTGTAGGTGGATACTAACCGGTGCCGCTGCCGCGGGTACCAGCCGCGCGGCGGGCCGCCGAGGCGCAGCAGGTCGGCGCCCGTGCTGACGCCAGCCGGGCCCGCTCCCGAGCCGCGCCCGTACCGCCTGGCGTCCATGTGTATAGCGGGTCACTATGATTACAGCAGTGTTGGTGGATACTAACCGGTGCCGCTGCCGCGGGTACCAGCCGCGCGGTGGGCCGCCGAGGCGCAGCAGGTCGGCGCCCGTGCTGACGCCGGCCGGGCCCGTTCCCGAGCCGCGCCCGTGCCGCCTAGCGTCCATGTGTACAGCGGGTCACTGTGAGTACACCAGTGTTGGTGGATACTAACCGGTGCCGCTGCCGCGGGTACCAGCCGCGCGGTGGGCCGCCGAGGCGCAGCAGGTCGGCGCCCGTGCTGACGCCGGCCGGACCCACCCCGGAGCCGCGCCCGTACTGCCTTGCGTCCATGCGTACAGCGGGTCACTGTGAGTACACCAGTGTTGGTGGATACTAACCGATGCCGCTGCCGCGGGTACTAGCCGCGCGGCGGGCCGCCGAGGCGCACCAGGTCCGCGCCCGTGCTGACGCCGGCCGGGCCCGCCCCGGAGCCACGCCCGTACCGCCTGGCGTCCATGTGTACAGTGGGTCACTGTGAGTACACCAGTGTTGGTGGATACTAACCGGTGCCGCTGCCGCGGGTACCAGCCGCGCGGTGGGCCTCCGAGGCGCAACAGATCGGCGCCCGTGCTGACGCCGGTGGGACCCACCACCGAGCCGCGCCCGTATCCACCCAGGGTCGCACTGCTGCCTGCGAAACAAAAAAGAAAATACTAATCAGAATATGAAGGCTGCGAAGAATTTACTTTCTATCGTGACGAGAAATCAACAAGAGAATATAAAATCAAGGGCAGCTTTTCATCTGATCCTGTACGTTAGATATAGGTATACCTATTGTTGATATTGGTTGCTGCATGGTTTAGAACAGAATCTCTACAGGATGTTGACGGCACAGGCATCATGACATTCTGCCACTATGCAATACTATGAATATAAATCTTTGATGTTTTTGTTGTTTATTTAATTGCATGTAAAAGCACTATGTTTCCGAAATATGGGGTTGCCCCCTGCAACCCCTTTCGTCCCTGCCTCTATAGTAATACGAGTATACTATTTTGGCACCTAAACCATAATGATATCTTTGACGTCGACTGTACATACCCTATTCATATCTCATTTTTATGACCTATATGTAAAAACGCAAATTTTGTATAGGTACTTGATACTGCGATCTCTTTTTCAAGAGTCCTTTTAGCCATCTATAGGTAAATACCCATAAAATGTAGATATGCTATTACTATTATATAGTTTGCATGTACCTAACAAAACTCAGACACAAAATTGTTGTCGGTTCCCCGCGATACAGGTGTAACCTAGTGCGGGGGCCTCTGGTAACTATACATTGTAAAGCTTTTGGAAATAAACTATTCTATTCTATTCTATTCTATGTACCTATCTACTTATACTTAGGTACTACAACCTGGAACTGCGACTATATATTTCAATATACATATACTGTAGTAGGATATGGCATGAATATTTTTTAGTATTTTTCCTATTTCCCAGTGTTATCCTATATCCTGCACGCGCGTCGCCAGGGAAATCCAATTCTAATATTTCTATAAATAGGCATAGGGAAAGTGGCAGCTGCGGTTAATTTAATGTATCCTGCAGTTTTTATCGCGTGAAGTATATTTTATTGTACTGTATATTTTATTTATTGCTGTATTAGCCGCGTGGTGACGGTTGTTAGATGATACGCTCCTATAGCCAATGGAGATAGGGCTAGAAATGTCAGTCCTACCTATGGATTGAATGGAGGTCATAGTATTTTTCCGAGGAGGCCCCGTGAAGTTCCAGCGCAGACAGCGAGAAAGCACGCTGTCTAGACGATACGCTCTAAGATCTAATGGAAATAGGGCTACAAATGTGAGTTGTACCTATGGACTGAATGGATGTCATAGTGTTGTTCCGCAGAAGCCCTATGAAGTTCCAGGGCAGACAGCGTGCTTTCTCGCTGTTAGACGATACGCTCTAAGAGCTAATGGAAATAGGGCTACAAATGTGAGTTGTACCTATGGACTGAATGGATGTCATAGTGTTGTTCCGCAGAAGCCCTATGAAGTTCCAGGGCAGACAGCGTGCTTTCTCGCTGTTAGACGATACGCTCTAAGAGCTAATGGAAATAGGGCTACAAATGTGAGTTGTACCTATGGACTGAATGGATGTCATAGTGTTGTTCCGCAGAAGCCCTATGAAGTTCCAGGGCAGACAGCGTGCTTTCTCGCTGTTAGACGATACGCTCTAAGAGCTAATGGAAATAGGGTTACAAATGTGAGTTGTACCTATGGACTGAATGGATGTCATAGTGTAGTTCCGCAGAAGCCCTATGAAGTTCCAGGGCATACAGCGTGCTTTCTCGCTGTTAGACGATACGCTCTTTATACGTTTTATAACAGTTAATGGACAAAGGGTTACAAATGTGAGCCGTACCAATGGACTGCATGGATGTCATAGTGTGGTTCTGTGGAAGCCATATGAAGTTCCAGGGCAGACTACGTGCTTTCTCGCTGTTAGACGATATGCTTCTATAGCCTGGAAATAGGGCTAGAAAAGTCAGTCGTACCTATGGACTGCTGAATGTAGGTCATTGTGTTTATTGCCTCGTGAGGTTCCTTGGCAGAGTGCGTGCCTTTCGCTGTTAGACAAATGCCTATAAAAATACGGCTAATAACATCAGTCGCAAGTATCTATGGTCTGAATGGAGATCATAGTGTTGTTTCGCGGAGGCCCGTGGGGTTCCTTGGCAGAGTTCGTGCATTTTCGCTGTTAGACAAATGCCTATAAAAATACGGCTAATAACGTCAGTCGCAAGTATCTATGGTCTGAATGGAGGTCGTAGTGTTGTTTCGCGGAGGCCCGTGGGGTTCCTTGGCAGAGTGCGTGCATTTTCGCTGTTAGACAAATGCCTATAATAATACGGCTAATAACGTCAGTTGCAAGTATCTATGGACTGAATGGAGGTGATAGTGTTGTACCGCAGAGGGCTCGTGGAGTTCCTTGGCAGAGTGCTTGCCTTTTCGCTGTTGCACAATTGCCTATGAAAACAGGGCCAGTAGGACATTTTTTTTTCAAAGTTGTCTTCCTCATTTTTTTTGTACTTCTAATATAATTACCACTCACAGTCGCAAAAAAATTTTGTCCCAAAGTTTTTTCAATTCCCCTTTTTTCATATATTTTGTATGGCTAATAATAACGTCAGTCGCAAGTATCTATGGTCTGAATGGAGGTCATAGTGTTGTGTCGCGGAAGCCCGTGGGGTTCCTTGGCAGAGTGCATGCCTTTTCGCTGTTAGACAAATGCCTATAAAATACGGCTAATAACGTCAGTCGTAAGTATCTATGGACTGAATGGAGGTCATAGTGTTGTTTCGCGAAGGCCCGTGGGGTTCCTTGGCAGAGTGCGTGCATTTTCGCTGTTAGACAAATGCCTATAAAAATACGGCTAATAACGTCAGTCACAAGTATCTATGGTCTGAATGGAGGTCATAGTGTTTTTTCCCGGAGGCCCGTGGGGTTCCTTGGCAGAGTGCGTGCCTTTTCGCTGTTAGACAAATGCCTATAAAAATACGGCTAATAACGTCAGTCGCAAGTATCTATGGACTGAATGGAGGTGATAGTGTTGTACCGCAGAGGGCTCGTGGAGTTCCTTGGCAGAGTGCTTGCCTTTTCGCTGTTGCACAATTGCCTATGAAAATAGGGCCAGTAAGACATTTTTTTTTCAATGTTGTCCCCCTCATTTTTTTGTACTTCTAATATAATTTCTACTCAGAGTCGCAACAAAAGGACCATGCCCAACTTTGTATGGAACTTTGACCCAAAGTCAACACAGCTAAGAGTTACATCTTTGAATAGGTCTTTAAATCTACTTCATTTCATTCTATGGGTACCAAGATGAATTCCATTGCAGAACTGAGATATTCATATGTTAGCGTAAACACAATCTATCAGAAAATGGGTATAACGAAGTGTGAAAAAAAAAATGTAGCAAGTAATTGGTTTTATTTACGGTGTGACGGCAGTAAGAATACATTTGCCACCACCCCAACTCCTCCTGCGGGTGTCGTCAAAGTCGACTAAGGGATAGAAGTGTCAATGACCATTATTTGATAAAAAATTGGAGCAGCGTCATCATAGTGGACACATTACTGCGATCGCCAATCCACTTGCCCAGCGTGGCGATTATGGGCATTTACCTCCTAATGCGTCTATACGCATAGTTAATAGGTGAGGCCTACATCCAGTAGTGGACGATCATAGGCTGATGATGATGATGACACAATAACTATTTACAGACTGGCAACTCGTTAAAAATACCTCCATATTAATGTAACTATTTTGTCCCAACTACCAACTACCCACCACAGTTATTATTTATAACTATCTTCTGTTTTCACAGGTCTGGTCGTGCCTATTCACGTCGTTGACGAACAATATGATATGAATATCTAACTTCTGCAATGGAATCCGATTTCGTGCCTATAGAATGAAATAAAGTAGATTTAAAGACTTATTTAATGACCCAATTCTTATGTCTGTTGGTCTTGGGGCAATTTTGACGCATGGTCTTTTTGTCCCAAAGTTTTTTCAATTCCCATTTTTTCATACATTTTGTATGGCGGTAACGGAATGGAAAGTTCGAATAATGTATGTAAATTTTGGTAAAAAAATTTTCTCCTATTAGGATCGAAAGAGCTCACGATTATGAGTAGAAATCACGTAAAATATACCTACTTATGGGTACAGTCAAGTGCAAAAATAAGTATCGAAAGAATCCGCTCATAAATATGTTACGACGTTCTTATTACACAGAATTAGAGTGCACTGGGACATATTTTTGAACACTTCTATACCTACACCTTATTTTGTCTTTGACTGTACCTACAAAAAAAGTGGGTGACAACTTTGAAAAAAAATGTCCCTGTAACGTCAGTCGTAAGTACCTATGGACTGAATGGAGGTCATAGTGTTGTTCCGCGGAGGCCCCGTGGAGTTCCGGGGCGGCGTGCGCGGCACGTCGCATCCACGTGCGAACACCGGCGTCTCGGGCAGGCTCGCTGACGTTTGTAGCGGGCCATCGAAAGAGCTCACGATTATGAGTAGAAATCACGTAAAATATACCTAGGTACTTATACCTACAAAAAAAGTGGGTGACAACTTTGAAAAAAAACTGTTCCTGTAACGTCAGTCGTAAGTACCTATGGAAATCACCGAGGCCCCGTGGAGTTTCAGGGCAGACTGCATGCTTTCTCGCTGTTAGACGATACGCTCCTATAGCCAATGGAAATAGGGCAAGAAATGTCAGTAGTACCTATGGACTGAATGGAGGTCATAGTGTTGTTCCGTGGAGGCCCCGTTGAGTTCCGGGGCGGCGTGCGCGGCACGTCGCAGCCACGTGCGAACACCGAAGTCTCGGGCAGGCTCGCCGACGTTTGTAGCGGGCCATCGAAAGAGTTCACGATTATGAGTAGAAATCACGTAAAATATACCTAGGTACTTATACCTACAAAAAAAGTAGGTGACAACTTTAAAAAAAAATGCCCCTGTAACGTCAGTCGTAAGTACCTATGGACTGAATGGAGGTCATAGTGTTGTTCCGTGGAGGCCCCGTAGAGTTCCGGGGCGGCGTGCGCGGCACGTCGCATCCACGTGCGAACACCGGGGTCTCGGGCAGGCTCGCTGACGTTTGTAGCGGGCCCCGCGCGTCGCGGTTTTGTCTTTGCAACGTACGCCGGCGGGCACCGCTGACTCCCATGTCTGGAAGAAACGGTTGCATGGTTTAGACCGGGAATCAGAATAAAAAAAAAAAAACTTAAATTTTTTGGTTTTTTAGAAAAACCTCAATAAAGCTCAAAATTTTAAAATGTTTTACGCTCTTTATGTAGTATTTAACATTTTATGTAATTATAAACATCATATTTTTCAATTACTCTATTAAACAAAAAAAAATAAACCGAAGAACGAAAAAGAACGGAATTCGAACCGTTCTTTTGTATGGAGAAATGACCGGTATCCGATCCCTGGTTTAGACTACAGTTTAAAGTGCAGGGGGGTGGGTCTACCGTGAAACACTTTGTACGTTCGATTGACTATTTGCCTCTCTTTCACTAGCTAAGAACGACAGAGTGCGTATTATGCTATAGTTTTTGATTATTTAAGTGAAAGAGAGTTGCGACTTATCGCATATTGACCCTTGTCTTTGCAACGTGTGCCGGCGGGCACCACTGGCTCCCATGTCTGGAAGAAACAGTTGGTTTAGACTACAGTTTAAAGTGTAGTGGGTCTACCGTGAAACACTTTGTAAGCTCTGAAATGGAATTCGAGATCAAAATTGTAAACAATCTATGACAATGACATGACATTATAAAGTCAATGTTAAAATGACATTCCAGGGGTATAAAACTTTTTATTTTCTAACACCTTTATAAATTAACGTCGCATTTTGAGATGGGTTTTTTATTTTATTTTATTTATTTGCACACTTACAAACTATCCTTACAGGTGCTAAACCCATGACAATGCTTGATGTTAGGTGTAGATACGCGAAAGTCAAAGTATGTTCGATACACAAGTATCACAATCATTAACATATTTTTGGACATGACCATAAAAAACATACTGTCTACGGTTACATAGTGTCTACGGTTCCTGATTACAAAAATAATACCTAGAAAATTTGCTAGAATGATGTAAATAATCAACATAATCAATGTTTGAAAACCAATATCGTATTACTTTAATCTTTAGGATAGTCTGGGAACGAATTCCAGTCTTCATCTGTAGTTACAATCGAATCCATTTCTATTAAAAAATTAAAATGATTGATTTGTAGGTAAAAATACTAAAATCTGCATTCATGTACTTTATAATGCTAAATTATAGGAGTTTTTATGAATTCATAAAAGAGTCATTTGGAGCACCATCTTGTTTTGATTTTTTTCAGTACATTGTTATAACTGCGAACAAAATGTTTAAAACTTCTTATCATTGCCAGTAGTATAAATTAAACACCCTACATTTTATTAAAACTAGAGAAATATATAATTAAAAAAAATATGTATGATATTAAAAATTAGTAAAATATTTAAAAACTATACGTACCGTCAGTGACTGTAAATGCGCATTTTTTTTAAATATTTCAATGATTTTAGATTACCTACCTCGCGCGATTATTTTTTTTGTGGTGGTATCCCATTTGTTTACATTTTTGATCTCCAATTCGATTTCAGATCTTACGTTTGATTGACTATTTGCCTCTCTTTCGCTAGCTACGAACGACAGAGTGCGTATTATGCATATACATAAAGAAGTATATGCATAATACGCACTCTGTCTGTCGTTCGTAGCTAGCTATTAGGATCACACAATACGGCTTTCCTAGGGAAATGCATTCTGGGAATGTCTTCTAAAATATTTAATAAAATCGCAAAGGCCAAATCCCAAGCCATGCCAAAGCCCAAAAGTGACCAATTTAAAGTGCAACTAAAATTATATTTAATAAATAAATCCTTTTACTATGTAAACGATTTTTTAGAAGACATACGAGTATTATAACGTTCAAATAATGTACTAGTCAGTTCATCTTGTCGAAATGAATACGAACTGTTCCGTTTGTCAAATATATCATAATCATAATATACATTTAATTAAATTACTTGACTGTCATAAGTAGGTACTAGAATGTTTCAATTATACTTTTTATTAAACTAATATGAATAGTTGAATACCTAGGTTATCTACAGAGAATTAAGTGTATTATTAGATATAACCTCGTCCTGCCCAATGTGATTTATAAAGGACATATTCGATTTTTGGCAAATAATTAATATAAAGCTCGTTTAGGTTGAGGTTACACTCAAAATTATTTATTTTTATGTAAAATGGAGAACAAAAGAAAAGCGACTATATTTTCATACTCATTAGGTTTAAATTACAATATCTCTAACTTTGTATGACAGGCAGGACGAGGATGTATCTATATTCTTATAATTTGTACGCCATTACGCCATTAGGCAAAGCACAGAGATCTGTATTTTAAAAATAAGACCATCATTTGTACCACCTGTTTTTCACAAATAAATTTTGACTTTACTGTATAGTTCTTGATTATTTAAGCGAAAGAGAGTTGCGATAAGGGTCAATCACGTTTTTTATCTCACTCGTTGCCATGTTTATGGTTCTCCTGGGTCACCCTTAATAGCACAGTTGAATAGCATTACAATGTACAAAACTTAGATTTTTGTTGACAGTAACGTGGCTTTTCCATGGTGGGTTACCAATTTTTCATGTTAGTAGAGCATGCCACTTACTTTGTTCTAGCAAACTACGCTAATTTTGGTACATGGGTGATGTGACAAAACAAGAACAAAACACGCGATTGACCATAAACGAATACCTAAAATATTTTAAATAATTTTTAGAATCATTGAGATATAAACTTTATTATGATGTATACCGTAGGGTACAGTCACTTTTTTATTTTAACATCATTCATTAGATACGCGTTAGTGGCCGCTGCGATATACCTGCAAGCCAAGTTGCCAATCGCTAACGCTTAGTAGCATGTCGTAGTTTTCCCTCTCTGTCACTCTTTCATATTAGTGCGACAAAGACCGCTAGCTGACTTTCGTTTACGATTGACGATTAAGCTTTAGCGATTGGCAACTTGTCTAAGCACCCTGATGGCGACTGTAAGACATAAGCTTTAATTTGGGAAAAAACTCTTCAATTTAAAAATAGCGTTTACCCTACCTGTAAAAAATATACATATAAGAATTTGAACTCGTACATAGGCGAACTTATCCCTCTAAGGGATCTCTTCCAGTTATACTATCGTACCTATACAACAGGAACCAAGAGATAGACAAACAAACATGTATTGCTACATACGATACGTATGTACGATTCTTATAATACCTAATGGAATTTAACACGAAATCGCAATTTCTTAACAACTATTTAGCTTCTCTTTAGCATAATGTATTATATGTGCAAATCAGAGGTGAATACACTCTATGCAAGTACAATATCCGCCCGATAACATAACTATTGATTAGCGTACGTGACGTCGTACACGCGTCGGCTACGGGCATTTTGATACGATACTAATGCGACGAATTCCAAATACCTATGTACATATTCAAGTACATTTCCTCTCACTTAAAACTTTCACCCTGCGTAGGGTGTAATAAGATCGATGTTAAAATACTATACAGTGTTCGCGAACATTGCTAGAGATTTTAACTACTTACGCATTCTAGATGTCAAAATAAACAAAATTATGTGACCAAAAAAAATATAGCTTTTGTATTTTTTGAATGTCTGGCAAAAGGTGAGGTAATATCAAAAAGCACATTCTGGTAGCCTTGTAATAAAAAAAAGTTTTATGTCGAGTTATGACAAAAACCGTATTTCGAAAAAAAATGGATTATCTCTGAAACTAAGCCGAATCCAGGCAATTTTATATAACAATAAAGATTAAATATGGTCAAGAATACACCATTAAAATCTCTCGCAATGATCGCGAGCACCCTGTAGGTATCTGGGTGCTTAGCCAAGTTGCCAATCGCTAACGCTTAATCGTCAATCGTAAGCGAAAGGCAGCTAACTGTCTTTGTCGCACTAATATGCAAGAGTGACAGAGAGGGAAACTACGATACGCTACCAAGCGCTAGCGATTGGCAACTTGGCTAAGCATCCTGATTACGATAGAAACGACAATTTAGTTTTCTATGGTTTCATGTTATGAATAAGAATAACTAACATGTTTTCATATCATGTTTTTCTATATAAATTGTGCCAAAGCTCTAGCTAAACCTATTTCTTTACTGTTCCGTCGGTCATTCGCAGAATGTACCGTTCCCGCGATCTGGAAATCAGCCTACATAACACCGATACTAAAAAAAGGCTCTAAAACCGATGTGTCTAACTACAGACCGATTTCTAAATTATGCATTATTGCTAAGGTTTTGGAAAAAGTGGTGCATATACAGATTTCATCAGTGTTAAATAATTCTATTGATAACAATCAGCATGGGTTCGTTCCACGTAGGTCTACAGTTTCTAACCTGGCTTTATTCAATGATTTTATTACCGAGTCAATGGACAATGGTCATCAAGTGGACGTCATCTATACAGATTATAGTAAAGCTTTCGATCGCATTGACCATGATATCTTAATATCTAAGCTTTACTTGATTGGTATTAGAGGGGATCTTTTAAGATGGTTTGCATCATATATAAAAAATCGGTGTCAGTCAGTGGTGATCCATAATTTCACGTCAAACTGGGTAACTGTACCAAGTGGAGTTCCGCAAGGATCCTTATTAGGCCCGCTTTTATTTAACATTTTTGTCAACGACATAGGTACCTGCTTCCATTCCTCCAAGTTACTCAGTTTTGCTGATGACATGAAAATTTTTGCTAAAATTTCTTCACCCGCTGATGTATTGGCCCTTCAATCTGATCTAGGGAGACTAGATGCCTATTGCGTTAAGAACAAACTTGATTTAAATCCCGCTAAATGTTTCACGGTCACTTTCTCTCGTAAGCTGATTAACATCATTACCTCGTATTCGCTCAAAAGTAGTACCCTCCAGCGAGTAGGAAGCATGCGTGATTTAGGAATTATTCATGATTCCAAGCTTATTTTTAGTGATCATATTGATAGTATCGTAGGTAAAGCTTCCAAATCACTCGGTTTTATAATGCGTAGTTCAGTTTGCTTTACCCATCCCAAAACTCTCAAAATTCTATATTGTGCTTACGTGAGAAGTAAACTTGAATACGCATCCCAGATATGGAATCCTCAGTATCAAATTTATGTTGATAGGGTGGAGAGATTACAGTCTAAATTTATAAAATTTCTCTGTTATAAAATGAGTATTAATTATAATTCTAGCGACTACTTTAAGCAATGTAGGCAACAGCATTTGATTCCACTCGTGAAGCGCCGTGAAATTGCAGATATAGTATACTTGATTAATATAATTAAAGGTAATGTAGATTGTCCCAGTTTGCTGCATAAGATATCTTTTAATGTTCCGTCAAGGAGGTTCAGGCATTTTCGTCCCATTAGTAATTACCAAACTACTACTAGGTACAGGAAGAACAGTTTCATATGTAGGGCAGGCATGAGCCTAAATAGGGCGAGTATACATTGTGATATTGATATACATAGTGATAGCATACCAGTTATAAAGAATAAATTGATTCAATATTTTATGAGCAGTGTTACTGCTGGCATTGGACAGGGCTCGGTGTGTTATTGATATTTTCAATGTATCTAGACTAATGTGCTAACAATTAGCAGTTTTTTCTTTCTTATTTATAAGTTTTTTTTTTTATAAGTGTGAGATTAAACAAAGAGAAAAAAAATTTTTTTTTTCTCTTTGTTTAGTTTTATATTATACATTCACTGGTCTCACACAGTGTGAATTTGTAAGTAGGTTTATTTAATTGGGCTAAGAATTAGATGATGTATTATGTTTCCATAAGCGAGAACCTGTAATTGGCTTTGTGATTCTATTATTATTTATAGATACATTATAGCGCTGTTGGTTTTCCATGTAACTAAAATAAAATAAAAATAAAATAAATAAAATATCTTTTGATTGTAATAGGTTTTTTATGAGTTTGAATTAAACTGGTAAGGTTTCAATGTACTGTCAACCAAAGTCGACATGACTAAGACGCCTATTTGAATGGGACTATTATTTAGGCCGTGTGGTGACGGCAGTATGCATACATTTGTCACCACCCCAACTCTTGCCTCGGGTGTCGTAAGAGCCGACCATAATTTGATAGAAGAATGATGATGGGCAGCAGCGTCATCATAGTGGACACATTACTGCGATCGCCAATCTGCTTGCCCAGCGTGGCTATTATGGGCATTTCCCCCTAATGCGTCATCAATGTCATCATAGATAATAGGAGAGGCCTACATCCAGCAGTGGACTGAGACAGGCTGATGTGACGTGATTCTCTATCCAGAGAATTCAATCCAGAGGAAGCGGGTTCGAATCCCGTGACAACCAGAGTCATTCGCAGTTGATTTTTTCTATGGTAAGCACATCTGTTACGACATTGTGGGATTATCCGCATTGTAAAAAAGCAACACCAACATCAATTTGTTTAATTATAAAACAAATTGATGTTTTCTAATCATGAATTGATTACAGCGCCCTCTATAGCAAATTCAACGCAACGGAGAGTTGTTGAGTTTGCGGACGATTGTGGTAGACACACGTCTTTGAGTGGCTTAAGGTTGTAGTACCTTCGAAAACATTAAGTACAGATGTCGCTAGTGATTAGCTTCACAATACCATTGACTAAATTCGCTGTGATCGACGGAAGGTCGTCTGGTGTAATTGGAAGCACGTTGGACCGGCAATCCAGAGGAAGCGGGTTCGAATCCCGTGACAACCAGAGTTTTTCGCAGTTGATTTTTTCTATGGTAGGCACATCTGTTACGAGTGTTACGACATTGTGGGATTCTCTATTACCTGTAGGCAGCGTTCTTCTGTCCGTGGAGCCGCTCTTGAAATTGCTGCTGCGGCGGTGCTTGTTGTAGTTGGCCTCCATGGAGCGCGTCTTCAGGCTGTTGGTGGTGTCGCGGTGTGGAGGCACCGCGGGGGGCTCCGACGGCCTGTAATGCGAGACCAAACCATTTAACAAGGAATATTAGTCGCTTGTCTTTGTGTTTGTTAGAATGAGATACAACCTATAATAAACAGAGGGTTGTTATACCTAGTACATTACTGCAGGCGCCGGGAAATCAACCTTAGTGGGCGCTGTAGGTATATTTCAATAGAAATACAAAGACTAATAAGTTAGGTTTCCAGGCGACGAAGCAAGAATAGTACATTACATCAGAGGCAAGGAAAATGAGGATTTCCGGCCCAGAGGCCCTACCGCGAACCACGAACGAAGTGTTGCCTCTCTCTCGCATTCGTGAATTCGTACGTAAGTGTAACAGGAAGGCAAAACTTCGGTCGTGGTTCGCGGTAGGGCCTCAGTTGGTATATACGGCCGAGTGAGCGTGCGAGCGAGTATAGTGCTTGTCTCGAACATACAAAGAAATACAAAAAAATAATGATAATGTTGTCGAAATTAAAAAAAAATACTTTGCAGGCCTAGGCCTGAAAAGTTTTATGACATTCCATTTGCATCCCAGTGAGTTACTGCGCCCTAAAAGCGATACTTCTGAGTCTATTTAAAGGAACGTAAAGACAATGTTCCATTGCATTTTTGAGAAATAGAGCTTTTCTCAAACTTGCAATGATATAAAAAAAATCACAGTCAATACAAACAAATAACAGATCGACAAAATTACAAGTTTGAAAAAATTTATAAAACAAATGCGTACCTTCTTCTCGAGTCCATAGTAGGCGTAGGCAGAGTATCAGCTTTCTTGACATGGCGCTTGTCAGACGGCTGCATGATCTCCGTGTACTCGTCCTCCACCTCCTGCACGGGCGACGGCGGCAGCGGCGGGAAGCTGGGCGACTCGGGCGTCGCCGGCAGCGGGCCCAGCTCGTGGCCCGGCGACGGCGGCGGCGGGTAGTGCCGGTACGAGTGCTCCACGATCTGCACGTTGAGCGGGAAGTCGCCGCCGCTCGACACCGCCGAGTCCGATGACGACGGCTGCCTGATCAGCCCCGCCCCGTCCTTGGCTCCCTTCGACTTGTGCATGCTGTTCGACCTCCTCCCCGACGAGCGGTCGCGCCGGTCTATCGACCGCTGGTTCTGAATCTCGTTGTGACTCGACGACTTCTGTATGTCGTGCCGCTTCTGTCTCTCCCTAGAACTATAACGGAAATTGTTTTCTAATATATCTTTAGATACTTCATCACAGTATTCATCCTTATGGATATTCCAGTCTTTTGGTATATAAGGTGTAAAATGTTTTTGGTCCCGTCCTTGACTCAGTATAGCGCTAATGTTGTTCTCGATCTTCCTGAGGGGCGAGGTGTCGCCGCTGGAGCCGTGCTCGCCGCTGTCGTGGTCGCGCTCCTCCTCCTCCTCGACGGTGGTGATGAGCGCCTGACGGCTGGCGCTCACTTCGCCGTCGCCCAGAGTCGGGAGCGAGACGACCCGCACCATGTTAGGGGGTACCGTCGCCAGCTCGTTCACGGTCTCGTTACATTCCGTTTGCGGGGTCTCTTCCACTTTGCCCTCTTTTATTAGCGACTGAATATTATCGAACGTCGAAGAATACTTTTTAAAATCGGTGAACCTGTTCTGCGGCGACAATTTGTTCTGGACGATGTTGCTCTTCGAGGAGTGCGTGCTTCTGTCGCTCGGCACTTTTCTACTTTTGGGGCTGTGGCCGTAGTACTCCTGATTGTTGTATCTATCTTGGCCGTTGTTGAGATCTAAACTGAGTCTCGACTTCGGGGAAGTCATCTCCTTGCTCAGCCTCGAATTGGGGTAGCAGAGGTCTATACTGTATCTCGAATTCGGCGTATTCAGTTCCCTGCTCAATCTCGAATTGAGGTCGACGCTATATCGAGACTGCGGGAGGCTCAAATCCGAGCTCGGCCTGGAGTTGTACGAACCTACCGATCCGGACCCGCTGATGGATACGCTCGAGCCGTCCATCGATTTATCGGTGTCTAGACTTCTGTTGAGACTGTGATTTTGAAGAAGGTCGCTCGCGTTACCGGTTTTACCGTTGGTACTCTTGTTGAAGCTCGGAAGCTGTTTTCGATTTTTGCCTTTCCGAATGACGTACGTCCCCGAGGCCAGGTCCTGCGCGCGGCGCGCGTCGGCGTCGGCGTCGGAGCCCGGCGACTCCTCGCGCGCGCACGGCGGCGGCGGCGGCGGCCAGTACTCCGCGCCCCACTCGTCCTCCACGCGTTGCGGTATCGAACTAGTGCTAGAATGTGATAAGTCGCCAGATTTTCTTCTTCTTCGTCCTATTACCTGCAAAAATAATAAACGTCATTTTACATTACAATCAGCCAATAGGCCAATCGGCAACTTTGTCAAAGTGACGTTAAAAACAGATTTATGAAACCTCTTAGTACTTATTAGTTTGACATGGTTCTAGAATAGCCTAAAGTTTAAAGTGGTTGAGTGTATAAATAGCCTTGCACAGATCGAGCTCATTTACCTTCGTGCTCCCTGGAGTGAGTAGAGGATCGTCACCATCGAGGGACACTTCCCAAGCTATGGAATTGCGTTTCGAAGGCGTGGTCGCGGCGGGCGGCGGAGGCGGGAACGACTCTTCCAGCGAGTCGTCCGAAAAGTGCTCCTCGTCGTTGCTACGGTTCGAACCTCTAATTTTACAGATCTCCATTATCTCCTCCGAGGATCCTCTACACACTTCTCTATGTCTCTCCATAGAACCGGCGAGAGTCCGCGGAGGCACCCTACTCTTCGGCGACAGCGTTTCGCCGTCGGATCTGGCGTCGCGCTTGTTCCTTTCCAGATTTTTGGTGTTCGAGGGTGATATTTTCTGAACGTTGCAGGTCGGCGAGTGGGATTGTCGATTGTACTGTATGTTGGGGCCGGGGTAGATGGTGACGGGATGTTCGTTGTAGGGTTTGTCGCTGAATTCGGTGGAGAAGCCCATGAAGGGGAAGACCGGCGGGCTCTCGACTCCGGGGGACTTGTTGGGGGAGGGGAGGGGGTGCCGCGGGGGCAGCCAGGCGGGGTGGCCGGGTGCGGGGCGAGCGCCGTGCTGCAGGGACGCGAAGCGGTACGGAGGCACCGGCGGCTGCTGCAGGTGAAAGCCGTTGCTCTCGTTATCTTTTTCCCAGCCGTATGGACGCTGATGTCTTGTTTTTGGCTGAAATTTTAAAATGTACCAATTAATGTCAATCCTACTTTTTATTTTAGGTAGGATAACAAATCAGGTTTCGAACGAGTACGTCGAACCAAATAAAATTATACTTACAAAGGTTGTTTGTGTAGCGGTCGTAATTCCGTTCACGCTGATAATGGAGTCGAATGATTCCCCCTGCGCTCGATGCTCCACTGAGGTCGTCCGTGAGTTTGCCGGAGACACTCTGGAAACAATTATAGTTTATGTTAAAAAAGTGAGAAATACCTACTTAAGTAGGTTTCTCGAGGTGATGTTTGCGATAATTGTTTAGGTATGTTAACAAAGATGCAACATATGTAGAATACCCCCACGCATTAGTAATCATAAAAGCATTTATCCCGGATTTTTTCATCTAAAGTATCCCAAGTCCGAGGGCAAAATTTTACGAATGTGACTTCAATGTTGGTACTTAACCTTCCAACCGGTACTCGAATTATGATAATTGGATTAATTTTATGGAAACCTGGTTATATACGTATGTGGAATCTGGAATGTAGGTAATGTAAGTAGTACCCAAATACTGCTTTGAACTATGATTTTTAATAATAAATACCTACTTACCTACATATTAGTACATAATCGAAATTTCTTTATGTTTTACGTTTAATCCCGAGTCTTTTCTGGCATATTGGTTAATCGAGCTCGGTTACCTACATTTGTCTAATACGCATACTTTGAAACTTTGAATTAGCACAGAACTGAATAAGTGAGAACTGTTGTCAGAAGGTGAAAACAACAATTTTGCTCAGGTGTTAAACAAATATATCTAATAAATGATCGTGGAGATAAAGTCGCCTAACTACACCGTAGGTGGGTAGCAGTGGTTCCACCACTAAAGTTATTCACTTAAAACTTAGTTTTAGATGAAGCCACGCGGAACATTGCACCTAAACTATTAGCAATTGTATGCTCGCAGTGGAAGCACTTCGTCGTCCGCGAATAACCCTGTCAAACTTCCGCAACTCGGACGAACTTTTGACTGGACTTAACGAAGCTGCTTTGAAGTTTTGAGATGTAATTTGAGATAATGGGTTCATTTAAGAGTGGCAAAGTTGGCTTACTTGGGCAAGAGGGTCGAGATGATCCGTTGGGCCTCCTCGGGCGGCGGCGGCGAGCGCGGCGACGGCGGGTCCGGCGGCGAGGGCTCCTCGCGCTCCTCTGTCGGACGAAACCCGAGGGCAAACTTCGCTCTGAAATTGTAATAATGTGTGTCATTTTTTAATTAAAAGTGAATTATTTATTTCCAAAAACAAGAATAAAGTATGAACACAGTAAAAATAAATTAATTATAAATAAAAAATTTGCCCCAGGTCCTGCTGGGGAGGTAGAGTGCCCAGAAGGCTGGCCGCATTGCCGCGCTGGACTGCTATGCTGAGTCTTTGCGCGAAATACTGGCCAGCCCTCTGGTCACCCGACGCCTCTATAAGGCGCTTGGAGATGTTAAATTTAATTAAATAAAATAAAATCACAAAATAAAATAAGTTCACAGCGGTGTACAAATCCCTCACTTAATTTTTGTTTTAATTCTCTGTGGTTATTCATATCCACGGCACGTTTTACAGTTATAACAAAACAAAGGAGGGGCCTAAATACTGGACAGACTGGACGTTCATGTCGAGGATGGTAATTAAAAGCACCTGCTGACATTTTATATCTTACATCCTCTGGTTTATCGTGATGTTAATTTGAAAATGCCCTAGTTAGTAAGAAATGATGAAAGCGATTGTAATTTATTTAGACATGAAAACATAATATTAAGTCAGTATAATTACATAGCCACTGCTTTATGTATGTACCTAAAAACGATTGGTAAACTGCTACCTACACCTAAAAAAAACTGTGCGCTTTTATACCGGTGCATATTTAGTGCACGATACACAAAACAGTTTCTATTATTAATTAATCCCACGGGTTGCCGGTATCTTGTTCGAGCTATTTACCGACGTGATTCACCGCTACAGCCATGCACCAGCACAGGGCAGTGCGGACGTTACATATGGCTAAATGGAACGCACTTTAATTTTAAATTCCCAAAAGGGCGGCACGCACGCATACCTCTACCAGCTTTGAACCGCGTAAAAGCTCGCTAATTACCTCGCCATTGAGTTTTTGTGAGGATAATTGCTGTTGGCCCTGTACTGGCCTTTACCGTGAAAGAGGGCAAGCGCTTAGGGACTGGGACTACGACTATGAAAGGGGAATGCAACAGGGCTAAGGGCACTTCATGAGTTCATAGCCCGGCTTAGAGCGTCGCCTAGGGCTGAGTTACCTTCTAATCAGAACAACTCTAGACACGTTAGCTTCTCCTTTATGCTTTCTTACACTATTAAAATGTCTTATTTTATGATGTTCCAACATTATTGAGATATAAAACGTTTTTGGTCATGGATTCATACTTTCGTCATGTCCATTTGCCAGTTAATTTGATGTTCAACCCAGGACTTTTCTTTCCCATCACATATTTGTTAAGCGGGATTGGGAAATAATTAAACTGATTTCTTGATTGAGCTGAATAATCTGGTGGTACAGAAGTTGATCGAAATATATTTAAGAATTGGATGTTATTCCGTATAGTCCACCTCAGAGGTTGAACCGCTTTAACCGATCTCACTGGAGATCAGCAAACTTGCATTCCAATGTTATCGTAGCCCAGTCTGGATGGCTCCGAGATTTTCTCCAGGCAACCATCCCATCGACTGTCCGATCGTTTTAACGCTCCCTGTACAAACAATACCTGATAAATGTACATCTGTGGGCCTTATTACAAAAGACATATCTGCGGTCTACCAATGTAACAGTGTCGGCGATGGTAGCATAAAGCTAGTCTGAGTCACTGATCGTCGTGCGTGATGGGCGAAAAAAAACAGAAAAGATTACCTCCTCCCGTTCATGCTCATGTATCCATCGTCTTCGGAGGTATGTCCGGCGAGCGGCGAGTCGTCGTCAGTGGCAGGTGTAGCCGGGGTGGCCGGCGTGGCCGGCGCGGCCGTGGCGGAGGCCCGCGCCTCCAGCGACCGAGGCTCGCCCTCGTCGTACTCGCTCAGCACCTGGTCCAGCAGCTCCAGCGATCGCTGCACATCATCGCACCCTCTGGAAATAAAATGAAATGTTTTTATAAAATGTGTCCTCTAAGTTTGTATGTAGCTTAGAAGGCGGTTAGGATGTAGACATTTAGGTATTTCATAATGAGTTTTTTAACGCGCCTGATGCGAATTTGCGGCAAAGTGCTACGAAGCGGAGGGGTATTTAATTTATACCTACCGATATTTTCATGAGCGTTGGTAGATGTAGATATCACGAAATCGGGTGTGCGGCAGGCATTAGCGTGTATGGATGACGCATTAATACGTCAAATAAGTCTCTGGTTGTTTTGAATTAAACAATATATTTTACATAATTAAAATGTATAATAATTGTACGTCTAAAAGTAAAAGGAGTCTCGGATATGTATATTATGTAGGTAGATGTAGGTATACATATATTTTGCACTTAAGCAACACAGGCATTGTCACATGTTTCATGATGCAAATATGTAAGTACCTTCAAAAGACATACAACCTAACTACATCGTGATGAACCTAATAAAAATAGTAAGTATTATGTTGATGTTCATTCATAAAACTCTAAAAAGGAGACATATCTAAAGCCTTCGTGCTATATAATCCCGAATAAAGGAATGAAGCCATTCAAATAGTTTAGCTGATGGAATACTCGTAATTCGGTCATAAAATACATTGACTTTCTGGGTTCTCTGACAGACGAGATTCGTTTCCTATTGATCTATTTGGAGTGCTATTCTTAATATTACCGAGTTCAATCTGAATCTCAATACCTACATACATTATGTCAGTTTGGCTAACATAAGTGAAACATCCAAAGGACTTAACGACATACGGTCATACTCCATGTAAACATTTTGATCGGACAAACCTGTATACCCATTCAGACTTTTAACCTCAACTTAATCTATAATAAGAGTCACTTTTTGATCCCAAATAAATAGTTTCTCGTAAGTGAGTTAACGCAAGCCAATACTATTCTAATCTAATATCAAAGCGTGAAGATTTGATGCGAAAATTGACTTCGGCTACCGCATCGAGTAATATGTCCCGAGATAATGGTAAATTGAACTCATTTCCTACACGAGGGCACTCTAGCTCGAGAACACTTCCTTAACTGCACCATAAGAATCAAATTACAGGATAACGATATAGTCACATCATTCCAGTCAATGGGCTGTACCATTCACTTGTTACTATTTGCCATATAAGTATATGGGACAAAATAAAAAGCTCGTAAATATCAAGGTATTTAGGTATGTACCTAAGCAACGACCTTCTCCAGTAGTAGTATCAGTATATTTTGGTAGAATTTATTTGCAGTACCTAAAGAAACAAAAAGTGGTTCACGTGCATGTTTTCATACGTAAACCTGAAAGGTTTGATATATCTATTTTTACCTTTGATTGGGTTGGATTTGGATATTTCATATTTGTTGGGTTGGTACACGATTTTTATTTATTTATTTATGTATTATGTATGTACCTATTTTATTTTATCGAGTTTATCTTAGAGTACTACTTTTACACTGATGATATTTAGATACTAAGTAGGTACAATTTGAATAAAATATATTTTTCAATATAATTAAAATACTTACTTCAGTATTTAGGTAGGTACAGTAATTACCAATTACTTATTTTATATAATGTAGATACTTATATTACTTATAAGTACGATGATTTTTCGTAAATTTTGTGTATGACCCCAGGGAAGAAAGGAAGAGACACATGATGGATATTTGCAAGTGTTTGAACACTCATCATCGCAGATAACACAGATCAATTTGCAAAACAAGTAAGCCTATAAAGCAAATGGTAAGTAGTAGATTATAATTAGGTATAGCAATATGTATATAAAAAAAAACTTATTTTTATTAATTATGTACGAGTATAACAACATTATTTCCGTATTTCAATATATACACGTAAGGTAAAGGCAAAGTTTCTAGATTAATCCATTAATTTGTGAAGCATACTGACATTTTGACTGTCGATCTGGAAGTTCGGCGAAAGTAGGAACATTTTCAAAGGTTAAAGCGTGGGTTTGAAAGGAAGCCTTGGGGAAGCGGTAAAATGGAATATCTGATAACATTTACTTATTAAGTAAAATAAGGATCTTTTGAAAGCATTTTTTGCTAACAATTTGGACTTTAAGTGGCAGGAGAATGAAAAAGGTCAGGAAAAAAGTAGGAGGCAGTTACAGCATAATTAAAAAAATATTTTATTATGAATGTAATCTACAGCGACGATCCTTTCATTTCATCATTTGATTTTCATATTACTCGAAGCATTTCTTTTTAATATTAATGGTTGTATGTTATTTTCAAGTTAGTCTTTAAATGAACGCAACTCGTCGTTACAAAGATGCTGTAGTGGACGATACAAAGCAATCCCAAGAGGCTGAAGGAGGCTCATGCTCTCACTCCTCGATAAGCTCACGCCGGCTGCGCTCGGCCGCTCGATAAACTGACAAACAGGAGTACTATTCACGTTTTATAAATGTAGGCTTCATTTGTTATTGATTTGATACCGCTTTGAAATGGTACTAGATACACACACACAGCGACCAGAGCCAAAATGTGGGAAAAGTCAAATCGGCATTTCTAAAGCTCGAATAGGCCTAGATCATTTCGCGGTGTTAACGACACAGCGGAAATGAAAATAGTTCGCAGACGATGTGATGCTCTATAGCCGTAAAACGCGTTTTATTGCGCTCTAACTAAGTATATCATTGTTTTTACTGGTCGATTCCTACACCAGAATTTGAGGTATTGGAATTAGATGGGAATCGTATTGGCTTGCAGACGTTCATCTGCATTAACACTGACATAATTATTAGGAAGCCAGTCGAATTTACACTCGAACTGAATACCCGTGACTTTATGTCATGATTATGATTTTTTATAGGAAACCTATATAAATTTCTAACCTACTGAATTATCATACCCACTTTTCGGTTTTTGTAATAAACCAGCATCTAATTCAAATGTCTTATCATTAAACAAAATCAGGTGCTTTATTTTCTCTTCCCTGATATCACGCTCCGCATTTCCCAAGACTGATTTACGACATTCATGATTCGGTGGTGAGGAAAAGCCAATAATTCGAGTGTCCGGGCACCCGCTTGTCTCCCGCAGCGATCTCGGTGCTCGACCGTGTTCATTAGGGCACCTACTAATGAGCCCCTCATGCAAGAGTAAAGATCTGATGATAAGGAGCCATTCAATCATTATTTTTCATTTAGATAATAGATCAGACTACTTTTGCAGTACAATAGCGCTTCCTGACAGAACAATGCGTAACAAAAGTTCTGATTTTATGTTAACGCATTCACAACGCGCTTTGTTTCAGACAGCTTGGGATGTCATTAAAACGCTTACAAATTAAAATTTTTATACCTTTAGTCAGATAATTCGATTTCTTACTAAACATTAAAAAAATACCTAGCGACTATTTATACTTGCTGTAAAATTTATATGACACGTACCCATAGATTAGTTCTTCCTATTTTTTTTTAGTATTCCTGTTTTATGTACTTACATGTTTCCACTCCGAATATTCTAATACTTTCAAACTTAGCTAGTGGTGAACGGTGTTGGTCACACATATTTTAAACATTACCAACTTAAACATAGATAGATATTCTTA
This sequence comes from Thaumatotibia leucotreta, assembly GCA_025490895.1. NCBI lineage: Eukaryota > Metazoa > Arthropoda > Insecta > Lepidoptera > Tortricidae > Thaumatotibia > Thaumatotibia leucotreta. Next base: position 24,175 of record JALPQI010018943.1, read on the forward strand.
CTTTTAACTGTTTTGTAATGACTGTTTACCTAAATAAATAAAAAAAAACGAACGTAAGAACACTCGCACAGTTAAAAGAGGTATGTACGTATACACGTAACTGCAAAACTAGTAGAATATCACATACGGTGACACAATAAGAGAAACGGTCGATTCGTCATGCCTAATACATACAGTGTCTTTATGTGCTAATCAGCTCCGAGCCTCTTAAGGAAACTATTAAGCATCCGAGAAAGTGACAGTGACAAAGACTTAAAAGGCGCTAGAGTCGGAGCGAGTTTTTGCTAGATTGAGTGACAGACAACGTGTAAGTACGCGGACACGCGTAGTACGCATAGCGTAGCTGTAGTTAGAGGTATTGTCCCGGCAGGCAGTCCTGCCACAAAGCAGAGCACTCAGCAAGAGTGCGCGCCGCGGCTGGCGCGTGCCTGCTTTTGTTTTATTTCTCCCACACTCCTCCGCTTTGAAACTTTTAAGGAGACTTCAAATTGCGTTGCTACTTAAATGGTTGGGTTTCATTGATTAGTTTCGTGAACTTTAGTCTGCTAGTTTAACTGCCGGCAAAGTTTTTAAACGTGTTTGTGGCAGATTACACACACCGCTCGCTTGTTAGATTGTTTATATTTGGAATCGGCAAGTTAAGTTGCAGGAATTACTCGATTCAAGGCTTTTTCGCTTCTATTTATATTGATACCACATATAAGGTGCCCGGGAGTAAGGATAAAGATCTTTGGAGCATACCTAATCCTGAACATATTTAGATAATAAAATTTTAAAATAAAACTATTTCGAACATAATCCGCCCAGCCGTTTTTGAATAACTACGGAATGCTTCACTGAGCATGGCCCGACAGGCTCTTGGCCGGGTGTTTTATTTTTAGACTCTACGAGGTAAAAATCTTTCCCCTTCCTCGTGGAGACCTTGAATAGTGGTTAGCCAATAACGTTTTTAAGCAGAAACTAACCCACTAATAAATTCATGAACGTCCAAGATCGCCATTTTGATTAAAATTAGGTTTGTTTTTATCCGTCAAGTTTACAATGGTATTTTTGTTAGAGAAAGTAAAAAAAAATCGATGGTCGTTATCATCATCATTGGTCATCGAGGTGTTAGATGTTCATGAATAAGGGGCTACCGGCGTCTCGTGGGTATTTTGCAAAAACAAGATCAAAGCTAAAATGTAACAATCATTAAAATATCTACCTATATTATGAGCTGGATGCTATATATTTTTTTGAGGTTTAATCTTTCTGTAACAAACTGTAATGAATACTAAATCAAAGATTAAATCTCAGGACAAACTCTGTTCATTAAAGGTTCGTGTTTAATGCTTTTTACTTCGCGACTTATAAAACCGAGTGTATTGTATAGCTTAAAAGCCCCGTGTAGGCGATTATTCGTAACAGGCCTACATCTCCGGGTTCTGTTTATGCGGAAATGAGAGCAGCGAGTCGGAAGTGCAGCGCGGCGCCCGCGGCCGTTCACCCCGCGCACGCACAACCTTACGAACCTTATGTCGCAGTGAGAGTATTGCGGCTAGTATTTTGACTTTACCCGCGGCGATGATTGGTGGTTGTGATCTGTAATGTGCTGTTGGGTTGGATCGACTATTTCTTGTTGTTTTCTCTCCCGTCAGCTTGGAGACAAATGTAGACAAGTTAATTAGAAATAATGTTCTAATTAACATGTTTTGATGACTATGATCTTTTTATACAAGATGAAATTGTATTGGTTGTTCTCTGTTTAAGGGCTTGTTCAGTATGGTTTTCAAAAGATTTCGTTGTTGACGAGATTTTTTTTTATTTTTCTGTGGGTCTTTCAAATTAGCCGACCCTTCATAGAGAATCAATATTTTTTTGGGAGAAATAAAATTTGTTCCTCGTTTTTCAAGTCGGAACACGATGCTGAACATGCCCTTATACTGAGAAAAACCATTAAAACTTCAATACGCATTATTTTATTTTTTTAAAGAAATAATATAGCCAGAGTATGTTAACTAACATTAAAATACCTAGAAATTTCTTAGTTGGTGTCGCTATTATACCACTGTTCCAAAATATACCCAGGAAAACGCAATCTTGGTAACTCTATCGACCCTAATCTAGCCTGTTGCCTAAAATAACTTTGCGATGTCACTAAAATCGCAAAACTACTTTTAGTTTTGACAGTGAATTTATATACTATGTATAGGTACTGTTGGTCAGTGGAAAACATAAAAAGTTTAAACAAATATGGCTGACTTTCCATGGCATTTGACGTATTTGACACATCGTGAAACACGTTAGCAGATATATTTTTACGATAATAATAATAAATATCAATAATTTTAACTAAAAATCGACGTGAACTCAAGGTTTACGGTATTACGTTGGTGATAAAACAAAGATTGTGTTCTACTACTTTTTTTGTTTTCTAGTTACTGGCAAACAGTATAGTAGCTGGGGCAAGTATTTACTATTTTTATTAATAAATCATGTATAAATTATAATAGTAAAGAATAGACGTAACTACGTCTTTATTTAATTCCAGAACGTCAAATAAAATATCTTATACAGACACTTTAACTACTAATAATGGTACTCGAGTTAAAATACTGCTGTCATAATATTTGCTTATCCTCACGTCCTTCCACCTAGCGTGGTTATAACGCGAGCTACTCATTAAAATACGCTGTTTACGCTTTTTCAAAAGTCGGTCAAATGCGTGGGCTACGCGTTTCATGCAGTGGCCGGAATGAGTTTCTGCCCGGCTGTTAACAAACGGGACTTTTGAAAATGATATTAAATTCGAAATTGACTTCAAGTTTTCGTTTGTTTGTAATTCTCAATAAGCCGGTGTCTATTAAGGGATTTTGTTTAGATTCAGTGTAAATGGTTGTTCAACATCTTGTACGATTTCAATTTCGATTCTAAAGCACCGTTTGAGAGTGGTACCTAAATAATATTTCACGAAATAAATGAGGTGATACAAATACACAGTTTAACGAACTAATACCGGTATTTTGCAAATAAAAATGTTTTAATCTACTTTGTAGGTAGGTACATAGTTATATGTAATGTATAGTATGTTGTATATTAGTGAATATGTGTTTATCACAGAAATTAATGGTTCGACGGACATTTATGACGGACGAGCTCTTATTGTCTATCGCTGCGAATAAGGCGGATAAATAAATTAGACAGTTCTAAAGAAGTGAGTGATCGGAAACCAAAAAGCCGAAATTTAAGAGTCGTTATTCAAGTTTTAAATAATTAATATATAAATGTGAAAAATCTGATGATATACACGTTATATTAGTTTATTCTTTAGCTATAAGCGAAGAGACTCTGATCCCACAGTCAAACTGTGTAAACCGTTTTGTGGGACAAATGTTACAATTATAAATAATAAATAAATAAATAAAAAAACATAAATTATAAGTGTACCTTTTTATATAAAAAAAAATGAGAACGATAAAATTTCAACCGTATTATGACGGATGTTCCACTGAATTTAGTGATTTTTTCTACATAGCATACAGCTAGGGCGTCCCACGGCGATGCCACATGGAGGGAAAGTACCTTAAATATCATAGATAGCGTATTTTGCTGAAAGAAGACTTTATTCTATTTTTAAGACTTAGTAAAATTGCAATCAATTTTTTTTTATTTATTTCTAAATAAAAAGTCTGAAAAAAAATATCGCCTTGTCAGAGGAAACATACCTTAATTATCGTAAATGAGCATCTTACAGAAAGAAGACATTATTTCGACTTAAAAAGCAAATTCCAGCTTGTTTTAATTTTTTTTTTAATTGTATGAAAAAAATATCTCGACATTGGAGAAAAAATACCTTAATTATTGTAAATTAACATCTTCTTGGAAGAAGACATTATTTCGATTTAAAAACAAGTTGAATTGCATTTTTAATAATTTCATGGTTTACCCGGGAATCGGACCCGCTACACGAGAAAAAAATGTCCTGTAGCTTTGCAATCGAAAGGATTCAATGTGAGAAATATTTTTTGCTAAATAACAAATAACATAGGTCGGAAACAAAAGCCAGACCATTTTTTTTTCATTTGATGTAAAATTTTTTTAGAAAATGTCCCTATGCCATAAACTATCCTTTTCATTTGAAAGTAGGTACCTAATTAAACTAATGAATCAGTACCCACTTAAGAAGTACGCGTCATTTCCTTATTATTAATTTTAATTTAAGTGCATGATAAAGAGACGAGTTCTCGTGTAGTGGGTTCTATTCCCGGGTTAACCATGAAATTATTTAAACGCAATTCAACTTGTTTTTAAATCGAAATAATGTCTTATTCCAGGAAGATGTTCATTTACAATAATTAAGGTATTTTTTCTCTGACGTCGAGATATTTTATTTCCATACAATTTTTTTTCAAAAAAAAAATTCAAAACAAGTTGGAATTTGTTTTTTAAATCGAAATAATGTCTTCTTTCAGTAAGATGCTCATTTACGATAATTAAGGTATGTTTCCTCTGACAAGGCGATATTTTTTTCCATACAATTTTTTTCAAAAAAAGAACTGAAAAATGTGGAGACAAGTTGGAATTTGTTTTTTAAATCGAAATAATGTCTTCTTTCTGTAAGATGCTCACTTACGATAATTAAGGTATGTTTCCTCTGACAAGGCGATATTTTTTTTTTCATACAATTATTTTTTCAAAAGAATTTGAATGCAATTTTACTAAGTCTTAAAAATAAAATAAAGTCTTCTTTCAGCAAAATACGCTATCTATGATATTTAAGGTACTTTCCCTCCATGTGGCATCGCCGTGGGACGCCCTGTATAAAAAGATTATCCATTTAAAATTATGCATGGATTAGTGTTAATTGGGTAGAAGTATAATGGAAGAAAGTTGGGGGTAGTTGAAAGAACCAGCGGCCGGTGTTCGGTCGGATCTAGTGTACAAAACTTGTCCAATTAGTTCGGGCCCGCAGTTGGCTGCTGTGTTGCCATTAATCTAGCTTCTAGATTTAAACGAATACTTTCTCACTGTTGCAGAAATATTTGAAATCCAAATCCCTAATGTTTCAATTACATGTAAGGATTTTGGGTAATTATGTTGCTAGGTAAGTATTACTAGTTATTGACGGTAATAATACGTCACAAGAGGCCTCAAGGCGATTGGCGCTAATATAATTACATTATCGAAATTAATGAATCTCCAATAAAAATGCCACGCTTCACGACGTCTAAGCCAATTAGATTACTACTTATAGCGCTTATTTTTTCATGTTGTGAATATAATGTCAATTTGATAATTGTTATAATATTTAGAACCGTGCCCTCTAATCTGATTTGTATTACTAAATATCATAAATACATACCTACTTATAGCTTTATTGTTTTAAATGAAAGTCTTAGGTACAGTTTTCGTGTAAACTTATATGTATACGCTAACAGTTCTAAATCTTGGCTAGTTAGAACTTAGATTGTTAGAAATAGGGATGTGAACTCTCATTTGTGACCTTCAAGAAAACAATAACACAACAAATACAACCGAGAAACTTCGACCATGATCCCACATCTGATACGAATACCGCAATGGATTCTTAAGAACGCTCCAGTTGAGACGATTAAACGCCGGCCATTGTGACACTGGTCATGGACCGACACGGATACGTGACGGCCATGTGACGGCAATGTAATCGAGCGGCTTTGCTGACAATACAGGAAAAGTATGTTCTACTACGCAGGTATACTTGTAGGTACATTGTATATCTTTTTTAACGTGATGTTAGTTTGTTTCGCTTTTGTGGTGTACAAGGCAATACATATGTGTGTTGTTAACATTTACTTGTAAATATAGCAGTGTAGAATTCACGGTGACGGTTTTGGAGACCCTAATATTGAGAAGAAAAAAATTGCAATTTGTTATTTAAATGCTTTTACGGCATGTAATTAAATTGTGTAGTAAGGTACAGGGTGTAGGTAGAGTGTACAGTTGGTGCGCAATATGTCGCCCCGAGATAGCTAGACTATGCGTTCTTCTTTTATTAATATAGTTAGTAAAGACGGGAAATCTATCTCGCGGTGACATACTGTCGCAAGTTAGTCATGTGCTAAGAGCCAACTGGTCAATGTCCAAAGATTGAAATTATAGCTACGGGCATTTCTTTGAGCGTTTCAACCCCGCTTTGTGTGGTAGGGCACAGCACAGCGGATGCCATCTCGCTCTTATCTAGAGCAGAGCCCAACTGGGGAAGTACCTCCGCCTTACAGAAAATCGCAGCCAAATAACACTATCCCCTACACATAGTGTTGTGTTCCTGCTGGTGAGTAAGGTAGCCAGGCTCAACGAGGGTGCGGAGTGCTGCCGACGGGGGGACCTACGGAACTGACAATACTGGCTTCGGCCTGTGTTGGCGCGGCATGCAGGTGCGGCTATCAGGGAGACCCGGTGAAACGGCTGACCGCTGGCCGCCCGTAGGTCAGTAGGGTTCCCGAACCCAGGAACCACGTAATCTCCGCCCTGGGAGGCTGAACCGCCAACCTGCGCAAAATCCCTGGAGTAGTGGCCGTGCCGGAGGAGGAGACCGGAGTGGACCCGGCCGCTGCCACATGGGGGGACCGGGGGCCCTTCCGTACGCCGTGCCTGCAGACCGCACTACCTGCGCTGTCCCCTGCCAGATTTGTTCCGTTTGTTTGTCCCTTGAGTCGTCGGCACTCCGAACCCTTCTTAGGATTAAGTACACCCACTATAATGACGCGAAAACAGAAAAAGTTTGGACTATCAGCGGCATCTCCATCCACACAAGTGGACTACTGCAATATCAGGGGTATCCACTCTAACCTAAACGCAGTCCACTGCCACCTGGAAACTGCGCAGCCGACCATACTTTTCCTCACGGAGACGCAAATATCCTGCCCGGCGGATATATCGTACCTATTGTACCCCGGCTATACACTCGAACATAAGTTCGTGAGACACGCCGGTGTATGTATGTACGCCCGGCAGGATGTATGCTGTCGTCGTCTTCTTGCCTTTGAAGACAGGGACCTGTCAGTTTTGTGGGTGCGTGTGGACTACGGCGGCCACACCAGAGTCTACGCGTGCCTTTACAGGTCTCACAGTGGCAACACAGAGACAACCCGACTCTTCGAGCACATACAGTCGACATCCGACAGAGTGCTTGAGCAGTACCCATCCGCGGAGCTGGTGATTTTGGGGGACTTTAATGCCCACCACGTTGAGTGGCTGGGCTCCCGGTCCACCGACTTTACGGGAAGGTCTGCTCACGAATTTTCTCTGGCCTCTGGGCTCTCACAACTGGTACGTTCTCCCACGAGAATACCAGATATCGAGGACCATACGAGCTCCTTGCTTGACCTTCTGTTGACCACGCATCCGGACGGATACACCATCGCAGTAAATGCACCTCTCGGCTCGTCCGATCACTGCCTTATCCGGACAAATTCGCCTTGCGCGCAGCGAGAACCACCGCGACCTACTACTACTCGTCGCGTTTGGCAGTACGGGTCAGCAGATTGGGACGGATTGCGTGAATTCTACGCTTCGTACCCTTGGAGGCAGCTCTGTTTCGCATCGGATGATCCTGACTCCTGTGCGACTAATGTCGCCGAGACGATACAGCTGGGAATGGACTGTTTCATTCCCAACTCACTAATCGCTACAGGAGCAAAGAAGCGACCTTGGTTTAACCGGCCCTGTAAAGAAGCTGCGGTTCAAAAGCAGGCTGCTTACAGGGCTTGGACCAAGGCCGTAACTGATAAGGATCCGAACGTCTCTGATGCGAAACGCAGACTGAATGCTGCCTCGAGGTCCTGCAAAAGAGCTGTTGCCAGAGCAAAATTTGATTTTGTCGGCAGATTTGGCGAGAAGCTTGCAGGCCACCCTTCCGGGAGTAGGGCCTTCTGGTCACTTGCCAAAGCTGCCGAGGGAAACTTTTGTCGGTCGTCCCTGCCACCACTGCGAAATGCTGACGGTAATCTGGTCCATAGTGCAAAAGAGAAAGCCGATCTTCTAGGTGCTCTTTTTGCCTCGAACTCGACTGTGAGCGATGACGGCAGCATTATACCGCCTACCATCCCGCGGTGCGCACACTCCATGCCAGAAATTTGCATCTCCCAGAAAGATGTTCGGCGGGAGTTGCTGTCGTTAAACGTTCACAAGTCGAGCGGGCCAGACGACATACCTGCAGTGGTGCTTAAACGTTGTGCTCCTGAGTTGTGTCCTGTGTTAACGCGTCTCTTCGCTCTTTCCAGTATCAAACGGGAAGTTCCATCTTCGTGGAAGACGGCCCTTGTGCACCCTGTTCCAAAAAAGGGTGACAGATCGGATCCATCGAATTATAGGCCTATCGCTATCACCTCCCTTCTCTCTAAGGTCATGGAGCGTATAGTTAACGCTAAGCTCCTTGGTTACCTAGAAGAACACGATCTTATAAGCGACCGCCAGTATGGCTTTCGCCACGGTCACTCTACCGGTAATCTTCTAGTGTACCTCACTCACCGCTGGGCATCAGCCATTGAGAGTCAAGGCGAGGCTTTGGCAGTCAGCCTAGATATAGCGAAGGCGTTCGATCGGGTCTGGCATAGGGGCCTTTTGTCGAAGTTGCCATCTTATGGACTGCCCGAGGGATTATGCAGATGGATTGCTAGCTTTTTGTCCGGCAGACGCATTCGTGCCGTAGTAGACGGTAGCTGCTCTGATACAATGGACATAAACGCTGGCGTCCCGCAAGGCTCTGTGCTATCCCCAACGCTGTTCCTTCTGCATATCAATGACATGTTGTCTATCGGCGACC